>KK502436.1:254134-295090 GCA_000688735.1 Glossina austeni | reverse complement strand
ATTATATAAGCTACTGACCACACTTCAGGTGGGTCAGAAGAAGTAAACAAAAATTCAAATTAATCAGTAATAAGAATAATAAAGAGAATTTAAATTAAACACGAAATCAAAGGAACCTTTAAATTTGTTTGTCACTACAAAATATTGGATTTGTCTGAAAACTAAAAGCTATCAGAAAAATTTTACTTCTTTATAAGTCAAGATCTACGATCACAAAATCAATATCTACGACCGCTATCATATGGAAACGACGAAATTAATTATAAAGAAATTAGAGAGCGAACGATTTTGTTTGCGATCACTTTAACTTCTTAATACTGAGTTATGTTTAGCGGTCTATTGGGCTGTTACCAGCAAGACGTTTTTTAAAACAAAATCTCGTGACTTGCTGTCAATTAATTTTACACAGCTATAGTGAAGCACTTAATGAGTCTTAATTTCCCATGAACCGCATATGCCTAATGCTTCGCATTAAATCGTTTTGTTTGGCTTCAGCTTACACGATTTTTCGATGCGGATTTATTTACCCCGTAGAGTAAGGGGCGAGTGTTTTTGAAATGGAAACTCTGGATGTTATTTATGGTATTATTTTCAACATTTTGCTTATTTAGCTGATATTTCTCTTATTTTGTGTAAATGTAATGTTTTTCTATTACTTTTCCTGTGCTGTTTTATTTGACGTCTTCACACTTAGTGTTTCAATCTTGGAAAATCTATTTGCATTACCTACAAATACTTAGCAGATATCTGATAAAACAATTTAATAATGAGCTTAGATTTTAAAGCTTTTTTGTGCTTTTCCGTTAGTGTAATGAAATTTAAATCAGTTTTATAGCTTCCACATCTGGTCTTAATTAATATCTAATTTATTTCTCTTTACCATTCTATCTAGTTGCACACAGCTGCCATTTTTACTCGTATAGTAGTGTCCCTGTTTCCCTCTACACACTTTTATATTACTGCGGTGACTGCGTATTAGCTTTCGGGTTAGTATGCTCGGCCTAACAATTTGATGGAAAAAAGAGAAAAATTGGCACGTCCGCTGTGCCTAAGAGCTTTGTTAATTCCCCAATTATTGTCGTATGATGAGGCTTGGAAGTGCAAAAAATTACACGAAATTTTTGTAATTAATTTCAGGTGTGTCAATATTCTGCAAGCTTACTACCTTTTTTACGTTCTAAATATGTCTTAACAATTTTACCATCAATCTTAAAACTATTATTCATCCCCACAACTCCATGAAAAAAAGTCTAAAATGTCGCTAAAAATGGAAAACCTGCCTCAGATGTTGATAGTCGTCTTATTGCCTTAAAATTTTTTAATAAATAATTGAGTGTCTTATATAAACGAGACTCGGTACATATGGCGAGTTTTGGGTGATGAGACACCCTGAGCGTGGCAGCAGTCAAAGTTAGTTCTCTGGTTTGATCTCGTACAGCGTTAAATGTGCTTTACAGGCTAACAAAAATGCGGAGCGATCTTATTTCGAAAAGTATTTTGTGCAACAAATGTAACGTACAGTGTAAGTTTCTTCCAACTATAAACATAAACTGTGTGATAAATAGGAGCAATAAATATTTTGTTTGTTTGTGTTTTTGCAAACCGTACTGATGATGCTTAAAGCATGCTTTCTTGAACAGCATCGACATCCCAACCGACTTAATCGCGTCTGAACCCTTACATGTTTCTTCGTCTTTTAAAATCATGACTACGACACGAACACTAGGACAACCAAATTTTTTATATTTGCTTTCCGAGTCAAACACATATCCGCACAGTATTGGGAAAAAATGTTGATTTTCGTCTTTTCTTAGTTGAATTTATTTTTACGTTTAACACTAGAATTGCCGCATGGATCGTTTTAATCTTTTTCAACTTTTGAACCTCAAAAAGTGATCTTTATTTATATGAAAACGACTACAGCCAATCTTTAGCCACATGGTTTTGCTTATGGAAATTCAGATAATATATAAATATATATATATATATATACATATTCCTATCAAAGTGGAACTTAAATAGGTTAGTAGTTCTAGTTTTTATATTATAAACTGTGTTATAGTTTCAAATAAACTTTACATCTAATGTGTACTAACTTAGCAATGTAGATATAAAATATAAGTAAGGAAGCGCCATCACTAGCAACAACAACAACGTGCATACTTAAAACGAACAAACAAAAAATTAGAAAATATCTTAAAAGGTTTAAAAAACACAACAAAACCATTTATACAACTAAATAAAATTAAGCACATTTTATAACGCAAATTCAATATTCAATAATTTTCCAAGTAATACATGATACGTATTGAAAAGATAAATGTATGATATCAATTGTAGATTAGTAAATAAATTAAAAAAAAAAATAACATCAATAATGAACACAAAAACGAAAGAGAATCGATAACAAACCGGTAGAAAAAATATAAAAAAAAAAAATCATTTTTTAAGATATAATGTGTGTGTATATAAAAGTAAAACTATAAGTAACAAATTTTAATTAAAATATTTTAAGAAGATAAGAAGATTAGATTGAAGAAGAGCAGATCACTTCGCCATGTCTGCACTCATACAAAAGCATAATTTCACACCAAGATTTTTCTTCATCATAGAATACCAAAAGTAATACATTTCTCAAGTATAAAGACTTGTTATAGCGAGAGGTTTCACATACGGTGCGTAGTCCGTACGTACGTACCAAAAATAATACATTTCTCACGTATAAAGACTTATTATAGCGAGAGGTTTCACATACGGCACGTGGTCCTAACGTATCACAATTACTTTTTATATCAGATCATTATCTCGCACTAAATTTCAACATAAAATACTAGACTTTTCTATCATATCGTGTGCTGATACAACACTCTCTCTTGATCCTCGCCAAGAAATATTGACAGCGAAACGTTATGTTCGTGGAATAATTTTTCGAAAATAGTGAAACTTTGGTAGCAAAGGTAGTTCGATGCAATCAATATCTCATTAGTTTCAAAAGTTTCAATTTGCAGATTGGCCACAGAAACACATGGACGGATGGATGGACATGGTTTAATTGATCCGGAAATTCATTCTGAGCGCATCGCTATAATCAAAGATGAGTCTAACGCAAATCATGCAGGGTGTTGCTAACACTCACACAAACTCCTCCCTACGAATGGCAGACAATTTGGGAATTCAACTCACGGCGAATATAGCTTTATTGCATTGCATATTTCTATTTGCATATATACTACCTAAGCTTAACACTTGATCCGCTTATTAATGAGTAAACATATAAAGTACAGCATATTTCAAAGTCTCAACCTTCAGTGTTTAGTATGTTACTCGCACAACATATGCAAATCAAACCATAATCGACCTCAATTCTTGATTCCCCATAATTTCAACCACTTGTCAGTACGCATGGTGTATATGAGTGGCGTTTCACCCACGACTTAAATCTCATTAGATTACACTTCTTGCGTGGATTGGATTTAAATTAATCGAAACAATTTTTGGTAAATTTTTGTTTGTTCTCTTAACTAACATATTTTGCAAAATGCTTATTCTCTCCTTTAAGAACATTTAAAAATTCTTTATAGGTTAAATAATAATTTTTGCTTTTCCTCGGAGGCAATTCTGACCTACCGTAGTGGCTCGTAACATTGGCTGCCATGTAAATAAAAGTAATTTTTCTTTCCTTTTTCAAATAAAATTAAATTATTTATTCATAAATATCAGCGCGCAAAGTTATTTCGCCCGTGTATAGAATAAGGAAAGAGAGATAAAGTCAGGAAGAAGGGAACAATACATCTTGATGATTTGTTGTTAGAGAGGAACGAAAATAGTAAAAGAAAAATATTTCATTATATTGCATTATAACAATGCAACCACAACCAGAATGCTATCCATAACGAATAGCGTAAATACAATAATACAGCCGTACAGTACAGTATAGCGAAGAAAGTTTAAAAAAGAGTTCGCCTGTAATAAAATGGTTTAAGAAATTTATGTTGCTTTCAGCTTTTTATAAACCACATAGCATAGCACGTAGATTCACATCTTTGGGAATTTTTAAGACCACTGAAGCTGTTGTACATAATCATGTTTTCATATAATAATTTTCACATATAAATTTTCTTTACATAAGATAACTGTTTTCCATTCAATATTATCGAGTTATTCAGCGAATACTGACGATAGCCATGGGATGCTCCAAATTGCATTTTCGACACGCGTCCTTCACTCCTTCGCTCCTTGGTTGGTTTGGATGGCGTAAAAGTGTCTTTTTGATGTAAATGACAAAGGCCGGCCTGGAAAAACGAAAAAATCTAAGATTTATTGTACGAAAAGGCAGCCCAATCTCTCAAAGAACTTTCGAAAACCTTAGCAGTAGACGTTCACATGTAACGGCAAAGAGTCCAAAAGGCTGAAAACTGTTACCACACGAATTGACTGGAAACGCCATTTCGAATCGTTTCAACATAGGGGTTTCATTGCTTGCCAGGCAAAATAGAAAAGTTTTCTGTGGCTGGCGATGGCAATCGGTGATGCACAGGGGATCTACGATAATGCCAAGTTCAAAAAGTCATAGGTTAGTCCAGGAGAGGCACATCGCACATCGACTTCAAAGCAAGGTGTAGTGTATTACGAACTATTAAAACCGAATTAAACAGGTGTGTGTGCAGGTGTGCGCCGGCGTCCACACAGTCAAAAGTAAAAACCAAGCGATTGCATTTAGATTCAAGTGCAAATCATTTTTTTTATTTTATTATTTTCGAATGTTTACTAGAATTTCTTGTCATTTTTTTTGTTTTTTTCCAATTTCAGCATTGAAAGCGTTCGAAATGATTCTACAATGAATGGAGAGTAATGAAATATGCAGGGCAACTGTCCGCCTTGCTACAGCATCATGTAATAATAATTCAAATTAATGCAATTTTTACGAAATGTTAATTAAACCCACAAATACGCAAAGGATTCTTCAAAGTAGCACAAATAAGTTCATAGAAATAATAGAAGACGTATGCATCTCTTAACTGTTTTCCGAAATAGCACTGATTTTGAGATTAGATTCTGAATAATTGCGCCGGCTTTCTTAAAAGCTTAATACACTAAAGGGTTGATTCATTCAAATTAAGCAAAAGAGAAATTTCGTGGATTTCCGTGAAAGGTTCAGTAAGACGATTGATTGCGCTCTCGACTCTCAGTACAAAACTAAGGCGATTAGCGTTGATCATAGGAAAGCGGTCTACCTTTAAAACAATGTCAGAAAAGGTACATTTTTAATAAGCGTTGAATAAATTTGATGGGAAAGTTTTGTGTTTATCTACGGTGTAGCTATGATCGTGCTTCTCCTCGACGACCCACTTTAAGGGATAGCTTAAAAAATGTCACAAAATTTCCTTTCTATTTAATATCTTATCGAAATTCAAATATTTATGCTGTTATGCTGTCTATATGCATCTAAATGAGGATGAAGTTGCATTCATTTTGTTGAGAAGTGTGTTCAAAGAACTATTCTCTTCGCCAAACTAAAAAAACCCATGAAAGGATGGAATTTCACCACGATTAGGGAGATAAAGACCGCAACGCTAAAAGGCTGTATACGTGTTTGGTTGGGCCTATACTTGAGTATGCTTCTATTGTGCGGTCTCCTTCATATAGGTGCTATGTAGACTCAATTGAATCTATTCAAAAGCAATTCCTGTTGTCTGCTCTTAGGAATTTGTGTTGGGATCCGTCTGCTTCTCTTCCCCCCTATGAAAATGGGTTGCTTCTTTTGTCCTTACCGTCTCTTGAAAAACGTAGATTTGTTCTTGGCGTTTGCTTCGCAATCAAATTAATAACCGGCGCTATTGACTCGCCGTCATTACTTGGAGAAATAAGTTTTAATGTTCCTAACCGCTTCTCTAGGCACTTTACCTTGGTTAAGGTTAGTCATTGTAAATATAATTATGAGCAGTTTAACCCGCTCAGAGTTGTTTGCAAGAACCTAAATAACGTCTATCACCTTTTTTCATTATCGGACACTTTAAAGTCCATTAAAGCAACATTGCTTAATACACGAGATTTGCGAATGTCGTACTTAAACTAGCTCTTAATCCTAAAAAGTCACTATGACTCGAAAATTAATTGTTGTTAACTATTATCGGTTGCCAAGCTTATGCATGTTTGCGATGGCTTAGGGGCTCATTTGCAACTAGGTTCTGTACCGGTTGTGGGTGTGGCTCTGTGCTAATTGTGTACATGCTTTTTTTCTTTTTTTCCTTTTATTTGTTTTATTGTACTTATACTAAGTTTTTTTTAATAATAATTAATTTAAGATTTACTTTAAGAGTCATTGGAACTCGACTGCTGTTTGTTTTAGTTGAGTTCTGTATAAGTGGAATAAATAAATAAATAAAAACGGCGAAAGAACTCAAGCCCAAACTAAATGCACATCAGAAGTGCTTCGAGGATTGGAAAAAACGTTGGCACGAGCCTATTTTATGTAAGAGGGATTACTTTAAAGGGACACAATAGGTGGTGAGGAATAAATAAATATTTTTCAAGAAAGATAAACGTGACCTTTGTTTTTTTGAATACACCTCGTATACGTTCTTGATCGGCGCAAAATTCGGAATCGAACTATGTGCATGTCCGTCTTTACAACATCTCCCGTTTTCAAGTAAGTACTTGCACGCACGCTAATATTGAAGGTGGACCAAATCGGCGAAAGGTCCCACCCACAGTACTGTGCACACTAAGAACTCCACTGTTTTGAAAAGCAAAAATAAGAGAAGCGGCTTTTTGTTCACAACTTATAAACAACAATAGTAAACTTTTGTCTATTCTATTTTCAGGTAAAGCCGGAGGCTAAAGGAGGTGCGGTTACCGTTGGCATAATTCTTTTACCTATTTTTATTTATTCATTTTTTTATAATTATTACGTTCTAAGCAAAAATCTATATTTTGTACAAGCCAAGCATACCCGAGATATTATTTTAAAATGAATTAATATTTTATTAAAGCTCATTAAATGAAGATTATCACAGAAATTGTAGGTCTAAATGAAGGCTTTTATTACCTGCAAAGGTCACAAATTAATTGATTTTCAATTCAATTAAAATATTACAGAACGTAGGATTTGGAATTTACTAAAAATTAATATCAAAGTTGAATGTATTTTATTTTATTTTTATTAAATTATTTCTGACATTTTATTACTTAAACAAACCTCCTCCCTCACCTCTTTAGCAAAAATTTTTGCTAAAAGTGAAAATACATTTTATCTTTTGTTAATTTTATACAAATTCTGTATCCATTATCCGCCTGAGTCGTCGAGTAGGCAAATGTTCTCGGGTAACCACCGAATGGTCGCGGGTTCAATTGTCAAGTGCAGTAGAGTTTTCAATAAAGCCGATGGTCTTAGATGCTCTGTCTGTTTTAAGTCTTTAGTGTAACTCTCTTATTATCGCCGTATTAGTGAAGGAATATATCACAAGTGCATCTGCCGGAAATTTCGCATATTAAACATTACATGTCTGGAGGTAGATCCAACTATAAAATATTTGCAACATCAAAGAGTGGACGTAGAAAGCGTGATAGCATAAAAGTGGAGAATTTCAAAGAAACACTGAAACATCACTATTATAACAGACTCTAGGCTATCTGAAATTTGGTGTAACTAATAGTAAGGACACTGCATAACAAGTTTAAGGTGCCTTGCTTGCTTGAGCTTCAAGGCGAATACAACAGGTGCACAAATAAGTTCCGTGTATTTTTTTGATACAATTAATGTGTGATTAAAAATATAGGTGTTCCACCACTTAACAATCGAAATATTTACCACCACTATCCGTGGCCTTTTTTCATTCATCGGATGGCTTACAGATGCCCTTGCGTTAGAAAATTTCGGGTTTGTTCGGGGCGCAAAAGCCTTTGAGCCATTTTTGCACAGCTTCTATATTTGTGGGCTGCTGATCTTCTAAGTATGACTATATCAACATGAACAAGCGTTAACCAGAACGAGCCAGTTGTGAAGAATAGTCCACAAGCGACTTAACTTCTTAATCCAAGTTGAGGATCTCTCTGTGGGTTGCTTTTGCCAAATGCGGACGTAAATTGTCTTTTTTCTCCACGAGCCTTATTTACTTTGATTAGTCGGGCTTTATATCGTTCAGATGGAAGTTCGCAGTAGATGTTTCATAGTAGCACGTTCTTGGTATGTGCATTCGGCTTTGTAAGAGATCTGTGTAGTTGTGTTGGATCAACTCATGTTTGGCTTCGCTTAGGATTGTCATCCGGGATCAATTTTTCATCGCCCGTAATAATTTGTTAACGATAATACGTTTTTTTACAGCGGCCTCACAAGTTTAAGCAGAAGTCGACTCTTCGCTGTTTGTGTTCTTCATCTCATTTTTCTTTCTTCTGTAGCTTTTCATTGAACTTTTTCATCTGGCACCTCTCGCAGAGCTTCGCATCGAGTTACTATTTTATCCTCAAGGCTATTATCTTTTGCAACGAACCGCGCAAATCCACTTTGTAACTATTTCATAACTTAGTGCATTTCCACCTGATGCGGACGTGCGTCATTTCTGAAACTTGTATTGTCCAAGCATCAATACTCAAGTTATCTATACCTGAAATGGTGGGAGATATTAATGTTTGTAAAGCGATCAACTTCAACGCACAAAACTTATTTATACACCTACCAAAATTCTTATCCAAAAGTACTAATGTTCTGTACGAATTCCTGGCAGATTAATCAACGGCAAATATTGAATTGCGGCATTACTTCCGGCACAGGACAACGCGTGCAGAATGCTACTATATGTGTAAAGCCGCAGAAGCATAAAAACTATTGCGTTCAGGCATTTCAATGTAAACTCGTTTTTTTCATTCAATTTTAATTGCATTTTAAATACCATGTAATTAAACGCGTAGTGTTTAGTTGCAACATGAAATTTGTAATAAATTTGCTTTAGGGCCGCAGGCTCTAAGATGTAATGTACAGATGAACCTGTTTTGGACGGTTTGCTTTTATCGGATCTGTTTTCGTGCGTTTCAAAAGTACCTAAACAACTGTTATTTTCAAACATAAAGCCATAAAATAGTAGCAAACATACGCACATACATAAACGAAACGCAAAATTAAAGAGGGAGTGTACTGGGAAAAATATATAGGAAACGATCGACTTAAGTAAAGGTAGAAATTCATTTTTCACATTTCGAAATCGATTGTCTTTGCTATGAAAAGAGTAGAAGTCTTATGTGTGACTGTGTATAAAGGGCAAATAACGTAATCGATATTTAGGAAATTTAATTTTCTTATCTTATCTTATTCTTATTATTCTCCCCCGACCTTCGTATGAATGCTAAAAAGACGACGATGTCTCCCTGTAAAGCCTTACGTAAGAATTCCTATATGGAATCGTGTCAATCAAATGATCGCGTAAAGTTTTGTGCTGTTAATCTTTATGTCCAGTCCTTATGTCCAGTAAGTTTTCACATGATTGCTCATCAGCAATTTTCGTTAAGAAGTTTTTAGTACTGCGGATTTTTTGCATGTAATGACTTCTTCAAAATAAAGAGTTGTATAGGAATTATTCTTTCGTCTTATATCTTTTCAGTAGGGTTTCAGTATAAGCTAAAAAACGACGTAATGCCAAGGTTCGTCAAAACGGGTTCGAAGTTTTAACAATTGAGTTGAATGCGATTCTGGGAATTAATATTAGTGTTAAGTATGTGGGTAACCCCGTTAAGATATATTATAATATGAAAAAGTTGGCAGGCTTGAGAAATGTTGGCAGATTTGAAATAAATTAATGTTTCGAAATTCAAGGTTCTTGGTAAAAATAAATTGCGGTCACTTATGTCTCTGTTATAGAATATTTTTATTATTGTGAGGATTTGTTGCGTCACTACTTTTGATTAACAACGAATTATCCACATTGCATGGTTACAGTCAGAGCGCCTTAAATTTCGGAAGGAACGTAGCGACTGCCTACCGTTGTTCACAGTGCTTTCGATTGCGGAAAATAAGTAATTTGTGATGTGTGGTTCAACTTAAGAGCAATCATTTGTAATCTTAAAGTTCCACGAATGGTTTTATTTGGCCGCAGTAAAATAGCCGAGATGGAATGAGTGGAACAATTCAAAGATCGCAGTGCCATAAAAGAGCATAACTCTCGCGCGTGCAGAGTACATCTCAAATGTTAACCAAAGGCACTCGCGAATATTCAAATTTTCTACAAAGTTGAACGCATAGAAAACATGGACCGACTCAATATAGATAAATAAGCAGACTGACAGACAGACAAGCTTATGTCGATTCAGGAAATGATTCTGAATAAACAAAGTTTATCCCTGTCTTTAGTCCTTCTGGGCGTAACGTACATGACTACTTGACCACAGCTGCCAAATGCTCTAATTGTGGTGTGGTGTCTATCTGAAATTCAGATATAGAATTCTAATCGTAGACTAACAGGATGTAGACAATATGCAATGTTAACATTTGTAACAAAGCCCCACTTCTGCAAGTCTTATCATAGCTTTGTTTTCAAAATTGAAAAAAATAAAGGTAAGGTAAAGAATATTTTGATAATCTTAATAAAAAAAAATTTAATTCATTAAATGCATTGCTAATGTAAACATTTATCTTTTTTCAGATAATTTTTTTTGTTTTCAAATAAAAATCTTTTTCATAAGCGAAGTTTTCCTCTCTCTTGTTCTAGTTTTCTTTCCATGAGTTTTTTTCTTATCCTATAAAAATTTCTCCTCTTTTTCTTTCTTTTATAAAGTTATTTATTATTATTCTTTTTGAAACACTTGGCAACAAAAAGATTACTAACATCGACGTAGCGCTCGAAGTTATTACGCTAACCTTGATTTCAGCATGAAACGTATCCATCACCCATCCTATAAAATGATCAAATTAATTTTATTTCATACGACACCCCCCAGAGGTGATATTAACACCTCACAATACGGCCATGCCGTCCAATTGCCGTAACTACTTCGTTATATCAGCGTAAAGTTATTTTAAATAAAATAAAAATTTGCAGCAGTTTAGGACAAATGAGCGACAATTTCGTTTGGAAATTTACAGCAACCAGTTGAAAAGCATAAATGCACAAATGCTTAATGTTGCTATTCACGTTAATTGCAAAAATCATGCTCGTATTATTAGCCAATTAAATTTTTCCGCCTTTCTGTCGTTCTAAGAGAAATCTTTCTCATAAATTCCAAACAAACACGACAAAGAATCAGGAGACAGACTTGTTTCAACTTCACCATCAAAAAAAAAAAAACCAGCAACAATGACAACAATTTCCCAGATGGTTTATAACAATTATTTGGCAACGAATTCAGTCCGGCTAAGTTTCAAAGTTTATTTTTTGCGTTATGTCTATAGAAAATAGGAAGTAATGCTAATAAGTTTTCACGAAGAGAAAAAAGGGAAAGGACAGTAGCAATAACAATGGACTACAACTGCTACAATATTGAAATAAATTTTTTGTTGTATAAGGTTTTCTTTGCATACGATTTTAGGTCCTTCTTCCTTATTTATTTTTTTTTTTTTTTGTTCTTATTTGAAACGTTTAATTAATGGCGTCTTTGTAAACTTAGAGTTATGTAATTAGAAGAAGTTAAAATTGAAGACAAGGCAAGAAATTTTAAATTTGCAATGAAAAAAAGAAGAAGTAGGTCCACCAAGATGGCCACCGTTGGATCGAAGCGTTTTAGAACCAATGGAAAGAAAAAAGTGGAACATTTCAAGCGGAAGACACCAAAAAGAGCGAAAATATTTATTAGATAAAAAATGCGAACAAATCACTAACAAATTCAGATGGATACACTATAAGATACACTCGATGTCCAGTGGGATTGGGAAATAAACTTCAATTGCTTCTTGCATTTTTATATATAGTACTTACTTTGATTGTCAATATATAGAAATTTAAAGACTGGAAAAAATGAAAAAATCATTTAATAGTACGTGAGCTTTAACATGGATCGTAACTATCAAGTCAGTGTTCGCCGGTTCAAACCTCAGTGCGACAGAGCGCGCTTGGTCGTAGCAATAGTGAGTAGTCATCCGGCTGGCCGATTGGGAGCCACTTACCCACATTCCACTCCCAATCTCTTTCTCTCTTCGCACTTGCTTCTGACCATCACCGGGCTAAATGCAGACATATAGAGCACATCCCTTGAGTTATTGGTCATACTAAAAAAAAAAAATTTTAATTATTCAGATCAGTGTACGCAATAGTTTTCTGCATTCCGATTGGCTTCCTTCTTTCCTGTCGTAATTTCAACAAAGAGAAGGGTAAGTAATATTAATATTTAGGGAGTTTTTCGAAAGTTCCTTTGAAACTTACACAAGCGTAGGGATTTCATTTTTAGGAAGCGGTATTATTTTTGTTTTCCTTCTCAAATCAAAAAAATCAAATTTAATTTAATAAACGTATCTAACAATACTGCGCTGACGAAAACATTCCATGGAAACAATAAAAACTTATTTTAGGAATTTTGTAAAAAATCTTATTACCAAAGTTTGTCAATTCAAAAGTCAAGCATCAAGTGAAACTGATAGTCAGTTCGACACGAATTTTTAGTATGCCACAGATTAAGTGAATATAAAAATTTCGGAACATTTTCTCTCTTCGATTAACTGCATATTTCAAGTGCGAGCATTCGCGTTAATATTTAGATTGATTTTCGTTCTATGTACGTAGGGTGTTATTGATACAAACATATGCTGAAAACCGTAATTTTCATTTTTGAAAATTTGCTCTCAGTTTCTATTAGCTGCAGTCAACAGTGATCCAATTTTTTTTAAATTTGATTTATGAAGTCAACGGCCATACTCAACGCTATCTGAACTCTTGTGATCTTAACAAACAGTGCAGGCCGGACTAAAAACGTCTATAGGTTAAAGTATCCGTAATATGTGTTACAAACGGTAATACAAAGTTAACACGCACTGCACTTTGCTATTTTCAGTAGTTATGCAACTCGGAACTTTAAAGGTTTTTTGTTATAAGTTTTCAAGAAGCAATAACAACAGCCGTACTTTTTCATCTGCTTTGTGTAAAAGAAAAAAATAATTTTACATAGACTTGATGTTTTCAATGAAAATTACTTAAAGTGGGCAGAATTGTTCCTTGCATTTCTCTTGTGAAAGCCTAAAAATGAACAACAATACGAACAGAATAAGAGTTTTAGAAATTTACTATACGTCTCTTTAAGAGCCTTACAAAATGAAAGAGTGGTCATAGAAAACGTCTGACGAAATTTCTTCACATCATGTTTTTCATTACGAAAATTTCGTCCCCGAAATTTCGTCTACGATGCCCAGCGAATTTTGTGATACAATTTCAAAATCATCTGTCACTTCTCTGCGATATATATTAAGCAGGGTACGTACGGTGACGGTAACCATGGAGTGCTCAAAATTCTTCCTCATTCATTACTTTTGTTGTTTATTTGAAGAAATCTGCTGCTGAAGCCCACTAAACATCTTTAGCAGCTTATGGTAGTGCTGCTCCATCGTATACCAATTGCCGGTTTCGAGTTCAACGGTTAAAAAGCGGCGACACGAATTGACTAAAAATGCCATTTTTTGACCACGTGATGCAAGAGCTGTCCAGATATACTGTTGCAGCTCGAATGGGAAGTTCTGCCACACCCAGCGTACTCATCAAGCATGGCGCCTCCCGATTACCACTTGTTCAGATGCGGTGCAGCATGGCTGAGCTGGCACGCGGGTCGGCAAAGTTGAAGAAGTGCGAAGATGGGTCGATGGGTGGATTGCTGCCAGACCAATGGCATGATGACATTACGTCTCCAAAGATATTGTAAAATGTTGTAGGAAATGATGGAAACTATTTTGGTTAATATACGTTGTACCAGTTTTCCACAATAAAAGCTCTTTTCAAGTGAAAAACTGATCAAAATTTATATTTTACGAATGTTAACTGTGTGGCATGAACCGCGCTCACCCATGGCTCGACACAAAGGAAGAAAAAACTTTATCTTCGATTTTCCTCGAAGCCTTTTTTCATATCCTCCAATAAGGAACAACTCAGTCTTGTTGTCTAGTCAATGGGCTGACACTTTTGTCTTCTGCTACTATTAATCTAATGCGACTAGAGGCACTGTACTTAACTCAACTTAAACTTATGTGTGCGATCACACGGGGAAGCAATTTGGCTGGTCAACTGACATGTCATGGAAAGAGCCGTACATTTTTTTTCAAACATGCTATTCTGCAAAATATTTAGATAAATATGAGTAGCACAGTATGTAAGAAGCGGGACTACCAAGACAGTGTTCATGCATTCAAATTTTAGTGCGATAGAGGATATTTGGTAATTTGGAATATGGTAAAGTGCTCAGTCGATAACGGCACAACATTTACCGATTAGGCACACATCCACTAGGCTGCTGCCACTCCATGATTTCGTGACTGTGTTGCAACAGGTATAGAGAGGTATCCCGTGAGTGGTCATATTACAAAAAAAAAGAAGAAGAAGAAGAAGAAGAACGCAAAATAAGCCTTCTATGCAGTGTATTCTTGGTATTATAATTGTAAAGGCAGGCGTTCCCCGTTTAACACGGTACCTACAGAGGACACGATAAAAAATTTCCGGTTATTATAATATTGGTTTTATATAAAACACAACATGTTTCGATGCAACACACGTGCACTTTAATCAGATAATATAATAAGAGGTTGGGGAAAAAGAAGGCCATTATATTTTCGGTAGATGGCCGTCAATTTCAGACTGAATTGAAGAAAAAATTCCGGACATTTTATAGTTTTTCTTTGATAGAGGCGAAAATGCAAGACAGAGGGCTGAAGTTGTGAATGGTGTTTAGGGGTCCCGATACCGTAACAGCCAACTACATGCAATTTCGGTTTGGTTGATCCCGTTCAGGTATTTTTCATGTTGAAAATGCACCTCGCACAGGAGGGCCCGTCG
Source organism: Glossina austeni (assembly GCA_000688735.1). Classification (NCBI taxonomy): domain Eukaryota; kingdom Metazoa; phylum Arthropoda; class Insecta; order Diptera; family Glossinidae; genus Glossina; species Glossina austeni. The sequence continues at coordinate 280,139 of KK502436.1, read as the reverse complement.
TCGAAAATGTCGATGAAAATCGCAGAAATGATCGCAGTTGATCGGCATGTTAGCATAGATCAACCATAGAGCAGTTTAAACTATTTGCACAAAGCTGGTGCAATTTCTTACTCTAAAGTAGAAAATAGTGTTAGTATCTATGGTTTTTATTATAACGATAAAAACACTTGCATTAAATATGAAAATTGGCGGATTCGCTGCGAAAATCCCTGAAACTGAATATAAACTCTTGTTGTTGTTGTTGTTGTTGTTTTTTCTCTTTCTCCTTCATCTTTTGTTAACAAGAGGAAATGTAAAATAAAATACATTTAATGCAAATATTGTAAATCGATTAAAGAAGAAAGTTAATAACTGTTAGTGAAAGATGAATTAAAATTAAATTAAATTATTATTAAAACGAAAGGCTTCGTTGCAACACATTGCGGTCTAAAGAACACCGAAATTTCCTGTAGTTCATGTTTATTAATGAACGCCTTAGTGAAGTTCATTAAATAACCGTAATAATATAATCATGGCGGTTATATATGAATATTGATAAATTTTATTATCCTGAAAGAGTGAATAATAACGGATTTTGAAATTGAGTCGAAACTTTGCATATCACTTGAAATATATTGGTAAAGTTTTGCATTAATAACAATAAAATTTTTATAAATTTAAAAATTTTTTTTTTTTTTTATAATATATATGTCACGCAAATGTATTCCGTTCGCTATGCTTTTGTTATAAATTGTAAATAAAATATTATGTCATATTCATTTCATTTCATTTTTATATGCAGCACTCTTCTATATTAACCCTCCTCAGGCGATGCAAGTTTCATGAAAGCAATGAAATGAATATTTTACTGGACGAGGTTTTATTCAAATCACATTTCAGTCTGCGTTTCTGCTTATTTATTAGGCTTTCTAAAGTACGTAACATGCAACTCGTTACAATATAAGCTATATATATATATATAGCTTGGTGACCATTTGCATTCCGCAGATTTCGTCTTCGAGCTTAAATTTCACTTTATAGCAAAAAGCAATAAAGATCAGTTAAACACTTCTGTCTCTGCGCTTTTATATTAAACGCGTGAGTTTCGTGTTGTCCGAAACGGATCACATTTCTTGCAGATAATAGACTTGCAACGTGCGATATAAACGACATGGTTCACTATTCTCATTATTGTTGTTCTTCGACTTTTTATACCCTACACCATTTGTGGAACAAGGGTATTATGTGTATGCAACACCCAGGAGGACCCATCGATTCAGAATTACTTTCAAAAATTCACGTCTGTCCGTCTGCATGTCTGATATCTCTTCATTAATCCCTATGTTCAACGTACAACGTTGCAATTTTCGAGATATTTCGGTAAAATTCGGTACACTGTCGAACGAATGTTATTGAAGATGATTCGTACGGATCATTATTTAGTGGTGGGCCATGGCCTACTATAGTGTTCTTAGTTGTTTAATTTGAATTCTATTGTTATCTTTTGTTTCAATATTCGCAGATTTTTCTTCCCTCTCGCACTTGTTCATTTTAATGTATTTCAATATTTAATATGCGTTCAATTTTAAATTTATTTATTAATATTTTTTTTTCATCGAAGAATATTTGGCATTTTTAAAATATATTTACTTGTTTGTAAGTTTGTATTTTTTGCTTAGATCAAAAAGCAAATTAATTATGTACAGTTAAGTGCACACAAACGAGTTGGAGAAGGATACCATGACTGATTCGTCTCAGACGTCATCTATCACGCAGCTTCTATCAGATGGATTTAGCTTATACTCTAGATCATGTCATCGTTTTAGTTATACTCACAGGCCTTTTCGCTTTAGTAGCTAATAGAAACATTTTTGTGGTTCACTTTCCGATTTTTTCTCATTTAATTCAGTCCTAAGCTTTTTAACTATTGAAATAATTCATGAAGTCATAGGTCGTTCAAGCAAGACAACACTATTTAGATTTCACTAGGAAAACTTGTTTTTCCAAATGCCAACAGCGAAAACGTTAACTAATGGCATCAGGATTAATCACGAACCGTATGTTGTTCATCCAAGTAGCAGTTCTTTGATAATTTGTTTTTATTATCTTTCTCGGATTTTATGTCGTGACTACAAATATCGTTATAAAAAAAATTTACTGGCAGTTTCTCATGTGTTATTCTGCAGGAGCTTTCCCGTTTCGTAGATTAGATTTTTAGAAGTACCTGCCAACAATGATTTAGGGATTCATCGCAATTTTCTTTGCTTTCTTCCTCTCTTGTTAATCTCTGTCTCATCATAAGATGGCATTAGGCATTAGCGTTAGCATTACTAACCAAAACGTAGGAAGGAAGGAAGGAAACCAATACGTACCGTGAAATGTTGCAACGTAGCCCATGTCCTGTTTTGCAGGACAATTATTTTAATAATGTTTTCCTCAATGAACAAAATCTTTAAATTATTTTGAAAAGTATTTCCTCTGATCGCTAGAAAATTCTAATAAATGCAAAATCATTAAGTGGAAAAATTTCTTTTGCCAATTTTTTTTAGCATATCTTCACTTCTTTTCAGAAATTTTTATTATTAATTATTTTCCAATTTTCTACAATACAATAATTTAATGTTTTTCAATCGATTGCAAAAACTGAAATTTAGCTTCATTTACATATTAAAGCAGCGGGCAAAGGAAATTCCATGTCTCTTGTAATTGGAATGAATACTGAAATTATTGCCTCGAGGAATTTTAATTGAAATTAAAATTATATTTTATTTAATTTCAAGTTTGATTGCATATTGAATGTCCGATAGAGTAGTACTTGTAATTTTGTTACAAAAAGTTAAACAGCGCGCTCTACGTTTATAAATTTGACTTTAACATGTGCCGCTCTAATGTTTTTTTATCTAAAAGCGCTTCATTTATTTAATCATTTACAAAGTGTAAAAGTTGTTGAAAATTTGCACAAATACAACAATGAAACTTAAAGCCAAGAGAATAACAGGCATACGCTTAAAAAAAATTCTATTCTTACAAAATTAAATGTATTCACTATAACGGATCGAGGGAAAATGTGAAAATTTACTTTGTTTTGTTCGTTTCGATCGTCGTAGTTTTGTGCAGTGAGATCCCATGCAGTGTGTCATATAACAAAATGAAAATAGATAAGCAAATAAATAAACAGAAAAGGAGACAGTAGTAATAAATGACAGGCTTCAAAGTGTCAAATTGCCATTCCTCACAATTAATAATAAAAATGTTTATTAATATTGTTTTGTTTACTTTCATGCTAACCTGGACTTAGTAATATTTTCGTATACCTTCTAGGACTTGCGGTATGAGGGTATGTTAAATTTGTACGGATGTATAGAACATACCACGTGTTGCGCAGAATCACTTCCTAAGTTTCTAAGCTGTTCGTCTATCCATCTGTCCATCTTGGTTTCTTCTACAGATCGCAATTTCTGAGATACTTTAATGAAATTTCGCACAGGACGAAGGCCGCTTAAAACGGTTTGGATCGAATCACTTCTTGGACCATTTCGTACTAAGCGAAGTCGTATACAGTGCCTAATGGTGGACTGTGTGCCACTATGGTCCTTTTACTTCTTTTTCTCTAGAATTATGATCAATCACTCAGTGGTTGTCCCTTGTTCGTGCAACACGGTGATGGTCAGAAAGAAAAGGAGGAACGGGAAAGAAACACGTAGGTGATGGCCGAATCTACAGTGTGTGTGTGTGACGACTGTGCACTCACTATATCTACGGATAAAGAAAACTTTTTCACACTTGAGACTTGAACCCGTGAGAATTGACTTGATAGTAACTTAGGTCCTTATCTACTTGGCTGCTCAGGCGGACATGACATTTTATGCGAGGCGAACGCTTTGGCGCTCATTGACTCGATCAAAGTAGACTAAAACATTCTCTGTGGTATCTTGCACCGTATAACAGAAGGGAAATGCAGGGAGAAGGAAAGAAGGAAATTAATTAATCGATAACTAACATTAACATGAACACATTTGCCATTCAAATGTATATAGAAAAAGCCGACAAGTAAGGGAGAGGATGTCCGAGGATATAATCGGTGCCTAGGTCTCATTAAAGATTCATTGAAAATCTCATATCGCGCGCTACTCTTTCTTGGCATCATTGTCACACTCACAGGCCACAGGCCTTATGTATAAAATTAAATTAATTTCTTTAATGTCTAATCATCATAACCTTCAAGCACTCCGTCGGTTTTGGATAGAACGAATGGTTTGGGGAACTTTCGGCCGAAGCTTTTCCGTTTTGCTTATTCTTACTGTAATGGAATATCTCATGCGAGCTTTTTGGACTTTGAGGAACTACTGCAGGTAAGAGAGTGGAAAACTATGTGTGATTCTTATTTAACTGAATGTATCTAAATATTTGTCGGAAAAAAGAATTAAGTAAATGCATAAAACTAATGACTTTGAAGCTCATAGGGTAAAATTTCAACGTACTATGCAAAGATTTTCAAAACTTTTACTTTAATAACACTGATGTGTGCGTATGCTTTTTTGTAATTTTTTTTTTTTTTTCGCGAGCATTAAACAATTTGATACTACACTGTAAACATCCGATTGGCGTTCTGGTCATGTTTTATGGAGCAGTGGATTTGCTAATATTAAAATGTAACCACATAAAAGTTTCTCTTGCTTACGAGGTTTTCGCGTCTAAGTCGAACACATGTAAAGCAACGAGAAGGCACACATAGAATTTTTTCCTAGAATTGTTTTTTCTCGCAGTTATCTCACCGGGCGAGCTGGACGTGTATTATGCTTTTCTATACAAAGTGCCGCCAGTGCGGATGCTCCTGTTTACTCTAATTGCGAGTGTCATTCCGGCATGCATTTGGTGGTCTCGTATACTGTAGCAGAGGTCTACAAACCCCGTAAAAAAAAAAAATGAAATTCGATAGTTTGTTGAAGGAATTTAATGGCCTTTATTTTGCAAAACTCGCACATACATCTTCATTTAGAGCGTAGAGTATTGGCGTACAGCCGTTTTCTAATGGCCTAGTTGAGGATATGTTATGTTGATCTTATTAAACTTGTTCAACGTTACTTTTTATTGCTTGCATTGCATGGTTCTGTTGAGAACGGATTGAAACTAATGGCTTTATTCCGCAAGAGAACCAAGGCATGTTAGGTTCGTGCTTGGTATTGCGTCCTATGAAAACTCGCATGAATCTTTCGCTTTTGTTTAGTGAATTTGAAACTTAATTTTTTAATGAAATTTTCGACTTTATTTCCCGTTTACTTTTATTTTATTTTTTTTGTTGGTTTATTAGGTGTGAAAATGACATTCATAGCCTGCTGCATTGCTTTTAGTATATAATTGAATTCTCCGTTAAATATAAAAATGGTTTCACTCAGTTGCGTTCGAAAATGAAAAATTCCGTGAAATCTACATCGATAATAAGAATATAAAAAAAAGGCTTAATGTTGAATGTAAACGCGTGTGATCGTATAATTTTTGCCAACATGTGTTAAATTGTTACTATAAAAATGGATTTATTAAATATTAAATAATCCAAGAGGTGAAAAATGAATTTAAAGATTAAAGTTTAAGCAGATTACATTTCTATGCTTTTAGCAGCATTTTTCCGCTCTAGTGACGATGATTGATGTTTTTGCGCCGACCGTCGGAGGATGGAAGCCTCTTAATTTCGTCGTTTCGTTTGTAACATTGTTGGCAGTGCCTGTGTGACATTTTAAGTTGCTTCAGATCTCATAGCTGCGGAATCGCAAACTGAAAGCTAAACTTTGGTTCACGTGCTCTTAGTTCAGTCTAAATAGTGCTCGACCACGGTAAGTACGTAAACATCTGAATGTTTCAAAACATTTTGCCGATGAGTTATAGATTTCTATCTGCCAGATCACACTTCTCCAATTGACTACTTGACGTCGTCAAAATTTTGAACAAGAATTCGTTGACTTTATGTGAAGCGTGCTCAATGCAATCCTTAAAGCGAGCCCAACTTGCTTGTTTGTTATCGTACTTTACTTTGAATTAGTTCCCTCTCTACCTTCTCTCCTCTTATGACTGCCTGTCCGTTCAAATTAATCTCATAAATCAAGAGCAAATTTAATTATCTTTCTCACGTATTTAATGGTAAATAATTAAATCTATTGTGCAACGCAATATGTTCTTTATGGTTGTATGAATGGCGCAGCTCCATTCAAATGACAACAACAACAAATGCTCGTACTTATCGAACAAACACAAAACATGTGCTCACAAAATTATGTTGGTATTGCGTAGACACAGTGTGCAATAACATCAAATTAAAGCAAGAAAACTGTGTTAGTTGTGAGGTAAAATCTTGGACTTTTAATACTTAATGGTTTAGGTACTCGTCCTGAGTTGTAGGTCATTATATTTAATAACTTTCATGGGTTCATATTAGAATTAATATTAAAATAAGCTGCAGATGATTTTAAGAACATACATGTTTACGGTGTCCACTATAGGTTTTTGAAACGAAAGCTTAACATACATTTCTTGCATGGATGACAAACATAATGATATATACCACGTGATGCATTCGGAAGATATATTTGCTGCTGGTACCTTTACTTATGGCCACTCAGTCAGGACATGCCTCTCACAATGGGCAACAAGCAAGTGGTAGGGAGTATCCGCAACCTAGGGAAGTGTTATGCCTTCGCCGACTAAACACTCATTATAGTTACGACCAAGCAGGGCCTTAATCTGCACTGAGATTTGAAATCGCAAGCGACGATCTAGTAGTTGCGATTGCTGCCTCCTCGGCCACGCGGCAATTCAATATTGGAATGCATTTACTTCAAATCAACGTCAACAAACTGAAGTTCACGATATGCGGAACTTTATTACTGATCTAAAAAAAAAAAAAAAAATTATTGTACGACTCCAACTTCAAAAAAGTTTACTCTTAAGTGCCTGCTCAACATAGCTTGATTCCTATTCATCAAAAATCTAAACTCGCAGGACAAAGTTAAGAATGAAACTGTCATTGTATGCAACGGCGAATCGAAAAGGTTCGTATCATGCGGGTTAATTTAGAAGACTTTTTAACCCGTTCTTTCCTTGCAGATTGCGTCTTCCTTTAAAAGAGAAAGAATTCAAATCTTATAGGTTTTCCTAAACATATTAGTCGGATGCAGTCTAAGAATACTGGACATTACTGTTTCCTCGGACGTTTTCCTCCATTTAAAAAAATTGTTGCCCTAGCGCCACCCACTAGGCTGCGGCAACTCACTATTTCTTTTTCTGTACCCCCTTCTTTTTGACCATTGTCCTGTTACATGTGTAGGTGACACCACCAAATGGTTTCTGATCGTCAACGGCCATCGTTTTAGCCAAAAGATATATAAAAAAGTAGGAGGAACACAAACAAAAACTGTTTAAAAAATGTCTTCCCTGATATTTAGCATTCGCATTTGGACCTGCGTTCATATTGATGGTCTCACAATGTCTGCCATTGGGGTAGGGCCACGATGCATGAAAGTATCGGAAAAGACGTCGATGCCTTAGTGAACACACATTTTTGGTACGAAATTCGAACAAAATAATGCCTCCTCTCATAAATCAGCCACGGTTATGCACAGTTTGAGAGGCGATGAAATAGTTTTACTAAACTGATCTTTAGCTCTTAATCGTCTTAAACACCCTTTCAATCAATGTTTTGAAGCATCAATTAAAGAAAAAAGAGGAAAAACGCTGCACAACGTCCAAGTCAGTGTTAACAACGTTGCATAAATTAGGCGCTGGGAGGTTAAGTTACACAACACTCTGAGAAACGCTATGTCTGGGATAACTTTCGATCGGAGCAATTCCTTGGAATGTTTTAAAAGCCCATGAGTTGTACCCAGAAGTATTTTACAAAATCGAAACGAGATAATAGAGTTGAAGCGAAGCACGCTTTTATTCGGAGCAAAATGAAAAAGACTTTCTTCAAAATAATTTTTTTATTTAAAAAATATGTTGAAATATTTATAAGTTTTAATAAATTTTTATTTTTTTAAAATTATTTTTAACCGATGTTTACAAAAACTGTTTATAATAATATTTTTTTTGAATTCAATGTGGAAAACTTCCTCTTCATTGTATTTAAAAATATACTTCCAAACATTGTAATACAGAAAAGTTGGTCCTTTTGGGAAATGCATTAAAATGTTATCACTGCGATTACAGTTATTATGCCGCGCCAATATATGACTACATTAATGGCCAACTACAACAAAATGAGAATTAACATGTGGGAAAATACACACCAGGAAAAATCAATACGCAGATGTGTAAATACGTTGAAAACTTCAAAAAAGAAAAAAAAAACGTTGACTTTCAGCTTAGGACGAATTTCCAATACCTGTCAAGCAATATTCGAATTATCTACGAGTGGCTTTTACTGCATTTTAAAGTTATTTAAAGCATTTAATAGCAGACCTGTACATAAAAATGCGGAGGAGCTATGAAGTAAGTGCATCCCAGTTAGGTAAAATTATTTGCAAGAAGACTCGCATTTAACTGACACTTGCAGATATCGCTCGAGCATTTCGAACAAAATGTCAGATTTAATCTACTACCCCGTGTCAAAGCGTTACATGCATTAAGTTATAATTTTTATGTTGTTGTTAACTCATTATGTGGTTTTCATTGATATTGAAAATTATTTTGGATTTGTTGCTGTTGAGTTTCCATGTTTACAAATAAAACGGAAATATATTTTTTTAATTTTTATTAAAAGCCCCCGCGTCCAGAGGATAAACTTTTGCTTGTATATGACAAAAAAAAAAAAAAGAGAAAAAATGCAGCCGCTGGAATTCAGTTTGACGAAGGAAAGTACTGTAGATTTTTCAGAAAATTCCGTAAATTCATTAAAGAGTAATATTTGTTTTAATTGTAAAATTTTTCTATCAGCAGCTCGGGAATTTCAAGCGAAACCAATTCTTTGTTTCATCAAAGCGTTTAAAAATGCGGGTTTTGCCAGATACCACTAAATATCGACCCAAACGCTCCTCCAAATCCAACTAAAAACATTACAGCACTTCATTAACCCCTTAGTGACACCCTGAGAAGAAAATCTTAACGAAGCGAAAAATAAATAAAGGCCTACACTTGTTACATGTGTTAATACTTTCTCTGAACACTTTCTAAAAAGTTAGGTTTTTATTAGACTTTTTAAGCTGATCATTAAAAGTTGTAAGTAAATTATGTTTCTTAGGCTTTCTTCTAACAAATTATTTACATTTTTCTTCATTATAAATATCAAACTCAACCAATACATAGAATAGCTTGACTAGAACTTAAACTAACTCCATGAGAAACTTAAAACTAGAATTCAAAAACTTCTAAAAGCTATTAAGCTTAAGGAAGAAGCTACGCAATAGCAACTAGCGTCAATGTCGTCCACAGGTATTAAAATTTAATTCGAACGTGTGGCTTGTAAATAATTTCCCAATTAATTGAACTTTCTTAAATATTCCGGCATCACTAGCAAACAGCCTTTCTTCCTCAGCAGCTTTATTACGTTTGAAAGCCAAGTCCATAACAGAAAATTTACGATTTTTGGTAAGACTCGCGCTGGGTCGAGGCAGGCCATGACTGTGTAGGCAACTTGAGTAACATCTGATGCATGTTCTAAGGCTTTGTACACTGATTATAGCATAGGGCTCAATACGGTCATAGAAAGACACAAGAAATTGGTAAACTATTGGCATGAACAGGACGGCAATTAAGTTTGAACTAAATCATGATACAGTCGCAATAATGCCGTTATTTAGGAGCAAGTACTGTAACTCATTGTCCACAGCAGACACTAGTTTTTATGTTTAAGGATAAATTTATGATGCCTGTAATGTTTGACTATGACACTTATATTATAATAATACCGCTCCAATCGGCAGAATATTTTTTATTACGGCCAAACAAAGTGGGCAAGGCATAAAACAGAATGATGATCAATGTGTGATATAAAATAAGCGAGAAGCATTTCATAAATTCCGGGGCCATCGCACAAGTCAGTGGCCAGTGGAAAACAGATTCCGATCGACTAACTAACCGCATCTAGCGAAGATTTGGTTCAACCAAGCCCTGTACGGGTTTCAACATTGTTTTCACATCACTTCCTTGGAATTGGAAAACGCATACATACGACAATTTTTTATTTAAATAATTAAAAAAAAAAAATTTTTTTTTTTACGAAATGACATTTTATTAGTTTTCCTTTATCAATAAAATTCTCCTCAATATTCGGACGCATCAAAAAATAATTTCTATTTTTTTCAAATACACACAATATATATATATATATATGCGTAATTTCAAATATATTTACAGCAATGATTTTGATTTATTCATTATATTGAAATATTGTGTATTTTATTTTAGTTTTTATTTATTTATTTTTTTTTTTTGACCAAACTTTTCGGTACGTGTTGTGGTTTTTTATGATTATTTATGGTGCCATATGTGGATCACAAGGAAAAACACATATGGTGAACAATATTTTATAAACTTTACTCATAGATATGCATACGTTGCAGACCATTTGCGGAAATTGAAAACTATTGAAGTGATTTTCAATTATAGAGAAAATTATTAATGGCCAAAAAAACTAAATTAAAAAGAAAATAAAAAAAAAAAACAAGGGTTATCGAAAGATGAAACTCCTGCTTCAACATAAGAGAGAGAAAACGAGAGGGAGAGAGAGAGAGAAAGAGAGAAAAGATGTAAAAGTTTATGGTCGTTAGATGCATCTAGAGCGTACTGCATACTAAGCTTTAAATTATTACACAAACCACCAACCTTATGATAGCAAGAGATGATGCATGCATTTAAAAAAAAAAAAAGTCATTTAATAACGTAAAGTTATTTTTTAATTTAGCAAAAATTGAAAACTTTCAGTAGCAATAACAATATTTTCAGCTGATCATTTTGTTCGATATTCTTTACTGCCATCGTTTTCATTGCATTTTATATCCTTCGAAGGCAGTGAGTCGAAGGAATTTAGGGATAAATTATCTTTTTATAAAGGTTTTTTTTTTCTTCCTGACTTTAGCTATTTAAGCATTTCAAGTCACGAAAATCAGGATAAGCAAATCAAATTTCAAAATAAGCATAAAGAAATAAGAAAATTATATTCGGTCGCGACCGAATCTTTTATACCTATCCCCGTTATCCTAAAAAAGACTAAACAAAGAAAGAAAAGAATTAATTTCCCATAGCATTGGGTAGGCGCGGCTGATTTTTTCTATTTTCGGAACGTTTATAGCAAAAGCAAAGAAACCAAAGATGTTGACATTTTTCGTTGCGTAGACATGTGAGCGTTGTAAGTGCGTCCTTTAACCGGTTTGAGTGATTTTCAAATTCTTTTGCAAATTTCTAGGCGATACTTTCATTTTTGCGAACGGGAGAATGTTTGCAACCGATACTGCGCAGTTCTGCAGATGGACAGATGAACGGGCGGGCGTGCTTAGGTGCATTCCGAATTGACACACCGATATGACACACTATAAAATTAAGTAGGCGTGGCGAATTATTTTCATTTTTGTACAGGTACCACAGCATTGCCCAGAGTTTTGTACATTTGTCTGCTATGGTTTATGAGTAATGAGCAAAAAACCAACCTTTTACTCCTGTTGAAAAACAGGGATGACCTCAACGTGGTACTGTCAGCGTGTTCTTCAACCAATCTGCGTGCAAGTACTTCCAATGTTTGTGCCAAATTTGGAGTCGATAGCTTCATTTTCGCGGGCAGGTGAATGTTTACAAAACGCATTACACAGGCGGACCGATGGACATGCCTAAATTGCTTTGGAGTTTGATGCTGATCAAGAATATATACACATTGTGAGGTCCTTGATACTTCCTGCTGGGCATTGTAGACGTTCTCGCCCAATGAATACGCCCCTTCCTTCCTTCGGTGCTATAACAGTCATCATGATGATAGCTTTAAAAATCCCATCCTATCAGAATCTGATGGCGACGAAAGTAAAACTAAAAAAAAATAGTTCATAATTTGTCAATGGGTGTATACGTTAGGCTTAAGCTACGATTTAAGTTATAAAAGTGGTTGCAATATTTGAAAAATTTGAAAATACAAGATTTTCAATACATTTTGTATTTATTGCACACATTATAACAAACATCTGTCGTCCAAAATCTGGTACAATTTGTTACTAGAATTGTCTGCAAGTCAAGTGCGAAGATAGCGCCAAACACTTCCACATAAAGGCCAATTATATATATGTATATATATATATATATGACGCATCCAAATGTCCAAGTTTCTCACCAAACTTTGAGTGTAATTTTTTATTTGCTTTTAATTATTTTTGCCTTTCTATCAACTTTCCACAAAGATTTTCAGTCGTCTTCACTTCAGTCAGCATTTGTTCTTGTTCTCTAGGAAAACGTGTATTTCGTTTTATTGTTTTCATTTCCGGACTTTGTTAATGTTTTCATACTTGTTTTTCTACTCTTCTTATAACAAATTTCCACTTAAAATGTATTTCCTTGTCCGTTCTATTATCTAAGTTGTTGACGTGCAAATTAGAGGCGTTGCATAGTGTTTTTATCATGTACCTTAAAACTTCCTTCGAAATGCGAAAAATGCAGACGAAAAGCAAAAAAAAAAAAAAAAAACTAATAGCTTTACACTTTGCAAGTAGGTCTGTGCTTAAAACTAAATAAAGTAAAGGAAATTAAATGAAAGGATACACTTTTTACTAAATAACCCCTCACTTTAAATTGAGAGAAAAGAGATGTTAATGATATTTATAATAGTAGGTAATAATGGCAGGTAGACTAACAAAAGAAGGGAGGAGTTTCTTAAAAAACAACTAAACGGCTCGAATAAACGCGCTTTTCTCTAAATGTAGGCATTCGCTTGGCTATATTTATCGGCATGTGGCGAATTTTTATTGAAAATCATCTCTTCTACAGTTGATGGATGCTGCAGAATAGAACGATCAACAACACAATAATCGGCGCGCCAGGTTACGGCGTCCGTATATGGGGATGTGCACGATGTTATTGAGCAACTTTATGCCTTTGGATCTCTATGCTGACTACGACATCGACATTGTATTTCTTACAGCAACTTCCAGGTCGGTAGAGAATCGATTCTATATTGTTTAAAACTACTACTACTACTGAAAGAGTTTGCGGTTTCTAAGGAGGAAGAATTAGGAGCGCCAAGAGGCGATTATATGATGCTCACAGGACGCCTGAACTATAAAAGAAGGCGTAGACACGTTAAAAAAGCTGATTATATCGCTTTTGACGACCTTTATGAATCTCGTCGACTGCGGCAAAAACAATTTTTTATTTAGTTCGAGAAATTATTGGACGTTGTAAGGATGTGTATGTTAACCTTCATATTCCAAAAAAGTATGATTCGTGCATTTGAAGTACGCTTTTCGACTGGCGAATTTCATTGGCATTGTTCACAGCTGCTTCAGCTGACGTTGGCCGATCCAAAAAAACGTCTGTCGACATTTTAAGTTAGATTCAGCTATAATAGCGTTTCGAAGAGCTTCTTCCCTTAATCCACAAATAAATCGGTCGTTGAATAACCTTTGATCTAAAAAGTCGATTGTTCGAACATATATGTGTTATCTTAATGTCACTTAACAACAACAAAATTTGGAATTGAATTTTAAACATAAGTAATATAAATAAAATAAATTTTAATGATAACCTTTCTACACCCGTAAACATATTAAAAGTTAATAAATGAAACGTGTTGTGCAGTTGGAGAAATTCTGTTAAAAACGATGTGTTGTTCGTCTTTTTTAAGACAAAAGTTTTCAGGCTTGCCGCAAGCGTAGCTTTAAAATAAATGGGAACTCATAGGTTTTTTCCGATAACTTAAAGTTTGCGATTCTGTGACATATCTTTAAGCCATTTAAAAAAAGCAAGAGGTAAATAACGTCACTCTTTGAAGAATGTTTTTGAAAAAATGTCTGGCTTCTGTTCTGGCTTTGTGTTCTAGTTTTAGAAAATATTTTGCTTGTGATTCTCGATACAAAATCTCTGCAAAGGTGTCGCAAAGGAGGACAGTGACAACAAGGGCTTTTCTACGGAAGTTGCTGCGCCTTCATTTTGTTTTCAAAAAGTAAAGAAGAAATTCTTATAAATCTTTGTATATTTTCAAGCAGTGTTTCACTTGTTAACCAAAGTTTGTCGGCTCGTAGCCACAGTACGATCATAGTATGATTACTCGATTATTAAATTTTGCAATGCAAACATGTTGGACTCCCTTGTCTCAATAGTTCGCTTGCCACATCTATATCTCGATATTAGTAATTAGTAAAGTTTTCAACACCACAGAGTTACGTATACCATCAATTTCACAATCTACGCTCATTAGTTTGTCTCTACATAGGTCTTTTTATGCGTCTACTCATTAGTGTGTGGAGATGTTTAGCCTATCAAAATAAAATAAAAAATAAAAAATAAAAAATTCGTATTACTATAAAGTTTAGTAATTAGCGCTCACGGTAACCAGATAATTAAAAAAATATCCAAAATTTTTACTACGGCTTACCTCACAAATATTTTATAAAACAATAACATTATAACACTACCGCTACTATCTTTCTATTAATCTTTTTATTAGTACGTCACAATTTTAAAAAAGTGCTTTAAAAAAGTTTAAGTGCTTTCTGGAAAAAATTTCGTGAAAATATTTTATGAATTGAGATATTTTTACGAAACTAATTACAACATATTAAGGAATTTTAAAGTATTTTCAAATTTTCAATGCATCCTCTTACGGAAATATTTCTCTTTGCATAATTGCAGCCGAGCTAATTTCATATTTAAAAGCCTTTAGAGACTTTTCTTTTTCAATTATCTTAATGAACGAAAATTCCCTAGCAAAAATTGTTTCCTTCAATTTTTACTTTTTATTTCGTTTTTACACTAATTAGTCTTACGTTCATAAGTTATGTTTGGCTGATTTCATATGCAACAAGGAACCGCTTCCATTATCATAATCCTTATCTCGCGTAACTATTATTAACACGATCTCATATATTCTACGCACCATCGTCACATTGCTAAGAGTATTCATATGCATTATATTCCTTCTACAATACATGCGATAAGTTGTTGCAGGCGAAAGTGGGTCATGTGTGCACACATTTACATTTACATGAATACGCAAAGGCATGGCAGCCTTAAATGCTTTTCACACATTGTCAAAATAAATAAGGTGAGAAGTTTCATATTCTCAAGACAAAATTCTACATGTTTGTATGTGTTTGTGTATATGCTTATGTATGCTTATGTTCAGCTACACAAGTGCGTTAAGTCAGCAATGCAATGAATGAAACTAGTAAGCAGGGAAATGAGTCAAGTTTACGCTTAGGTTTAGGTTTAGAAGCATGTGCAAAGAGATGCCTAATATGTTATGTAATGATGCAGATAAATTCTTATAATTTATCTCTGTTACTGCTAAAAACACAAAGGCAGAGAGCAACGTGAAAAAAACTTTCAAAGACTTTGAAGATGTAATTCCAACAGAAATGGTAACAAACTTTACTTAGGTATAAATTATGTTACACCCATTAATGCATAGAATTTAGTTTATAGCAAATATATTTCTCTCTTATTGTGTGTGCAAAACCGTTTAACTTTTGTGCGTAGGGAACTTTTTCTTCTTCTTGATATCACATAAATAAATACCGAGTATTTTGAAATTTTATGCAATTTAATAAAACTTTTTTTTTTTTTCAAATTATGCCAAAATATTTATTGTTGTTGTTGGATAGCTTTTTAGTTTAGATCATGCAAATATGCTATGTTTTCAACATTCCTTATGCCGGCAATTCGAAATATTTAGGGGAAAAATACATCCAACACATATTTCGTTTAATTGCAGTGTAATGGCTCATCTGACGTTTATCTTGCTACTAACACGAACAAGCGATCATCCGCACATACGTGATATGGTAAAACGAAATTGTTATTGAAAGTAATTAATAAGGACAACGTTCTTATTATTTGGTTAAGTGTGCACAAGAAACTATAAAGATGAAGAAATTTGTATTTAACTCGTTAGGTGAAATCGAATCATATTCACTCCGGTCAATAGGAATAAAGAGATCAGGTGGTTCTGCAACCAAAGAAGACTACAAACCCACAACTTCGTTACATTAATGCGATGTTTGAAGTGCTCGCTAAGCGAATGGCTTGCAGGACCACTAGACATTTAGACGAAAATATAGTGGGCGGTACATGGGTGACTTGAGAAATAAGCTTCAATGTTAATATTTGAAAACCGAAAGCCGCTCCCTACGACATCGGTCTTCATCCATCGGTAAAGATAAATGAAAAATGCTTCCAGTTAGAATTAACCATGTTGGAGTAGTGGTGATGGGCTTCTGCCGGAGTCACTATATATAAATAATAATAAATATATATTTTTTTTTGTTAATCATAGCGATGAGTTAAGTTTTTTTTTTAAATTTTTACTTTGTTTATATTATTTTTTGTTTTCTCTTCTTGCAATGACTTTTTTTTTTTGCTTTTAATTATCGATTTCTTTGTTTTATTTTGAATTTCACTTTTGTTTACGTTAATTTATAAATTTTTCCCTATTCCATTTCATATTTGTTTCTAATAATTTAAATAATTTATTTATGTTATTTTATTGTTATGTATAGTAACTGTGTGAAGTTAAGCAACTAAACCACCTAAAAAGGCTTGAGCTGATGCGATGAAATGCATGCAAGCGAACAAAACAAAAATCGGTTACTCTGCGGTCCGAGTCAATGCGAACACATTCCTTTAGACCTACGCATAACATGTACGATGTTTCTAAAAAATAAAATTCTGAATTTATTTCGGAAAACTAAACATCTTGACAGAGCATCACTGACTTTATTCCAATACCATGACTTTAATTCCAATATCATTGTTGACCTCCCTCTGTGCGTCATTGTCTTAGAAACTGCTCGATGTCGTTACGTTGGACTAGACGTCACTTTGATTATATTTTTTGAAGTTCCATTGCCACACACAGGACGATTATAGAGTTGTGGCTCAATACTGCAGATATCCAACATATTATGTAAACAGCTTTAACTAAATTAGATTTTAATCATAGATTAGTTTCATAAAAACTTCATTAATCCTCATCGAGGAGGAATGCTTTTTGCGAATTCACTGGCTTCATAAACCATCTGTCAAATCACACTCAGCGCAAACTATCACGATTTATATCTGGAGCACTATGACTACATCGTGACCAGGAAGCTTAATACGTTTTAGCCTACATATGGAACACATGTGTATGTGCATTACATATTCCCATATGCAATACCTATTTTGATTCCTTGCATTTATTGTTTACATCATTAACACTACGGACGTGCTCGCATCGCCTATTGTAGGCAGAAAGTTATTTAAGTGATTGCTTCCTCTCCATCCTGTTTATGGCATACTAAGGTAACATTGTTTTGCTGTTCTTTGCTGTGCTCTACTGTGCCGTCATCACACACATCACAACAATGTAACCAATGCGATAGCTAGATTCTTTTGCAAACAGTAAACCAAAGCTTAAATTTTTATGATCTGTCGGAGGATAGTGCTTCCGACCAAGAGAAATTGAGAGTGAGAATAAATGTAAAGTGCAGCAAAGTGTGCTGCTGCGGGCATAATGTGATTTCAAAATTGAATCTCTAGGCCATGACACACAAATGCATACATACATACATAGCATGAGCCAAACAATGTATGTAAGCAATAGAGATTTTCAGGTTCTTCGGTTATTATGTTTGATTAAGAGCCAATATATATGGTTATTACGCATACAAACGCAGGCACTTATAGGATTAACTTTTTTCGTAACGCTCGCATCCGAATGCATATAAATTTGCCAATATACGTGTACATATCTATATATATATATATATATATATACATATATATGTAATAGTGTCAGTCGACGGATTTATGTGGTTTTAAAAGTGTGTTAACAGCTTTGTTAAAAAGAAAAAAAGGCGATTAGTAACAAATAAATATGGGAATGCATAGCTCGAACCGAAAAGTAAATATTAGGAGAATAAAAAAGCGATATATTTTTTTTCCAAACATTAAATATAAACATAACAGATTTAATAATTTCTCTACGCTTAATATGCGGACGTGACATCGTCCATTCATCCGAAGTATTTTACTTTTTTCAAAAATTTTTGTTTTATTATTTCATTGTTTTTTCCTTATTCAACTAAAGCCTTTTGCTCTTTTAATGCATTTTTTGTGTGTACGACATATTTGGCCTATAAAACTATGCGAATCGCCCCAAAATACAAACCAAAGTTACTTGGCTTGGGTCGAATATTTCAAACGCTTATCACCAACATAATCTTATTTTAGTTTTGATTTTCAGCCTTTAAAAGACGAAATTTTTGCAAAATATCAGATAATAATTCAATTAATTCCGTTTTTCGTTACGCTACAGATTTTATTCCAATTTTTATTTCAATTTTTTCCAATTTTGTATTTTGTTAATATTCGTTTATATAGAAAATAAATTTTGATATAAAATAATGTTTAGTTTATTGAAACATTGTCAGGTACTTTCCTTTGATTTGTGAGCTTTCGAATGCAACGAAAGGTCTCTATAGGGAAAGATGTATTTGGTGAAAAGATATTTTAAAGCGCTATTGGAAATTATCGAATATTAAGGAAATGTCACGGAGAAAATATTCCATCCAAGTTAAAGTGTGGAGAATGCCATTGTCTAGCATAGCCAGGTGTTTGTGAAGCCAATTCTTCTTTTTTGTTTGTTATTATTGTTGTTATGATTTATTCATCCCGAAGAAATAAATTCTAGGACTAAGGTAGGACCGCAACTATGTTGACGTGAGTATCAACGAAAGAATTTTATTCTCAGCTCACATGGGAGATGGAGAGGACATAATAAGGTATCTACTAAGCACAACAGTTGTTGATTACATGTGCCTTACCACGGCTGTAAACGAAGACGAATGAATTCACGAAACCAAAATAAACCGATTTTCGCACTTGCAATTTCTCAATGCAACGACCTAAATAAAAAAATTAATATGCTCTCGTAGACGATGCGGTTCAATAAACAGTTCAAAAAGTTTTCTATTCTATTCTTTCTATTTGCCCACAACTAAAGCTATTAACATTTATATAAAATATGGAAAAACAGAGATAAATATTAAAACTCTTTTTATTGTACGTACAATAAATTAATCGGCTATTGTGTGCCGTCTATTGTGGAATAGAAAAAAGAAATGTCGCCTATTGTATGAGAGCAAAATGTGCATTCATCCAACCATAAATTTTTATAGAAGAGGCCAAGTTCAAATAAATATTTAAGGAACCACCGTGGGGAGGGAGGAAAAATAGTAAAGAATTTCAAAGAACGTCAGATGACCAAACATCAATAATACTATAGACAATACTAAGGTCTTCACCTTAGTGTCCTTATAGAGTTGAGATATCCTTCACACACCCTATCTTGGTTGTAAATATACAGAAAGGAAGGAAATGAACAATGTTCGCCGTTGACCAAACAACACTCAGCATATCTTTTTTTTTTAAACATATATACGTGTGTCTAAAATAAAGAAAATATATCTCAATAAAAACAATACACGAAATCTTTGTCTCCCTTGAGTCCGCAGCTGAGCGTGCCTACTGGGAAGAATATAGGTGAAGCATTGCAGAATGTTATGTTGGAGACTAATCGGGATCTCGTCATTCATTCGCGCGAACTTTAAGTGAAATTTTAAGGAATCCTTCTAAGACAACGTTGACAAATTCAAATGCAAGGAATATCTTGACTGTTCGTCCGAATACGATTAGTAAAACAATATATAATTAGAAACGGAAATTTGCAGGCAATAATACAGGACTCAATGTCGAAGCATGTATATGAAGAAGAGCGTCTTTAGCAAGCCGAACAAACTACTTTGCTTGATGGCAAGGCTGCTGAATGCTTTGGGAGATACAATAAATCGGTACGAGCTATAAATTGACCTGATTTGTGTATGGCAACGTGAAAACTTTGATATTTTTCTAAGCCAATGTGGGTACTGATTGACCAATTGAGTGAATGGAGTGAATTGTAAACACAGTCGGCCCTGCAAACGAAAGTAGCAGTAAGTACACTTTGCATCTGCAACATGGTATATGTATTATGATATGGCGAACTCTAATGCAAATATACTTCAACACAAAATCTAGATCCTATGGCAAAACAAGTCTAAAGCTTAAAAGAACGAGGAAAGCTTTCATATAATCGAAGGGTAGAATAGTTAGCAAAATGTATGACTTAATGTTAATGTATTAATAAAAATTAACTAAAAAAAAGGATCGGGATATATACAATTATATTGTTGTGCCTACATTCTAATCAGATCTCGGATACCCCGACAGCAATCTCAAAATAATTGGACTATCAATTGTTGGACGTCACTGAAACTTGTGCTGCCTGTCAATGTGTTAAGATTCTTGACGACCCAACGTGACTATCAGCTCGTTGTAAACTAAATTTACAAATTTGCTAACTGTGGATGAACTTATGGATCGAATGGTTATTTAAAATTAATCGATATTTCGGGTAATAATTAGTACATCGCAGTGTATGTATATCGACAACAACTAATTTTTCATATTTAATTTATGGTCCGTTTGAAATGAAATTTTACAAATTGCAAACGCTAACAACTCTATTCTATTTATATAAAATAAAATTAAAACGATTTATATAAAAATATACTTTTTGTTTACAAACGGCATCATCAACACAAAATTTGTATAAATTTTCATTATGAATAAATTTTAATATGCACACAAAAAACGCTAATATGCGAACATAAAAATAAATAATAATTGCTGTTAAGTTATTGTATGATTTTATGTACAAAGTGCACAGCAGTCAGCTTTATAAGCACTATTTGTGCCTAAT
Source organism: Glossina austeni (assembly GCA_000688735.1). Classification (NCBI taxonomy): domain Eukaryota; kingdom Metazoa; phylum Arthropoda; class Insecta; order Diptera; family Glossinidae; genus Glossina; species Glossina austeni. Next base: position 259,198 of record KK502436.1, on the reverse strand, counting down.
AATATAATAATTTCCCATGTACATAATGCAGGGGGAAACGCATCAGCCATTCTGCAAACCGGTGTCAAACTCTCACTCCATTTCGCCGCATGCGTTTGGCGATGCTACCACGCATTCGCCTGCCTTTTGTACTATAACAGCGTCCTGTCATTGCGGCGGAAAGATGACATTGTATTTATTCCTTTTTTTAATTCCACAGTTCCAGCCAATAGGTAAGGACCACAGGCTTAGTTACCCGTTTATAAGCTAGAACGTAAGTCATCAGATGACAAGAAAACATCACATTCGAAGAGATACCAGCTGATATCGCATGGGCTTGGAACGCAAATTGTAACAGACATAGGTTTCGAGGACAAGACTATTTCCTTCTTCTTCTGTATTTAGCCCTCACACAGAAAGCATCGTATAATCGAGATTTTAAACCGCGCAGACGACCGGTATAGTTGTGGTTTCGTTGGAATAGATCAATGAATTTAAGATCAATAAATGTTACAAGACTCGCGTGGATTGCCACTATCGTCGTACTACTAACATATAGGAGTAGGTATAACTAGTACCTCGTGGACACGACATGAACAACATAGGAGTAATATGCGTCTTTATTGTTCTTGCTATGATCAGCCACTGAGAGGATGTGTCCCATACGTGAGGACACGGTTGTGATAAGGAAGAGTTAGAGAAAGAGAGGGGAGAGGGAGGGAGTGGTGTTTGTGAACATTCGACTTGAACGTGGAGATGTCAGTTACCTTGGGGAGGTCCGCGGAGGGCCTTAAAACTCTGCCTAAGAGAAGCTCGTCTTTAAAATTTTTAACCTTAACTCGATTGTTATCTGCGTCGTCACACCTTTAACGAAAGGTAAATTATGGACATATGGTCTTTAACTTCTGCCGTTTTATCAAAATAGAGTTGACGAAGTTTTTTCAACATTTGTGACAATGACAAAAGAAGCCGAGATAAAAGTTTCTTTCTATTCTAAGCAACATCACTGGGACATCAATAACCATATGTTTGGCACAAATAAATTTCAACTTTTTATAGAAGTGTTTGGTGTTTTCAAATCATAGATTTCGAGATCTCGAAATATTTAATACATCTTCGACGCACTTTTGAGCACTTCACAAAGCATTTTCTTTTGTAGTTATAGAGTATAGTAAATACATCGATATAACATATAAAAAATCTTTATATAAAAGAAAAGGAGAAAAATATATTATTATTATTATTAAAATTTTAGACTAATGAAATAAAGTCTTAGGCTAAAAGAAAGGCATTGAGCACTAGGAACACAGACTATCGGCTCTAATCTATAAAATTGTACATTAGATATTGAGCCTAGTAGTTTTAATAGAGTAATAAATTGTATTGATATTCTGTTCTGAAGGTGATTTTAGAATGTGCAACGGGTTAATCGTTCCAAATGCAATATTTCTAGCCAAGGAAAAGATAAGGCAGTCGCAGGGACTATGCTTTATAATAAGAATTTGTCCACAACTGCAGAGTGGGGAGGAAGACTTCTTCAAGATCCATTGGTGAGTTGCAATTGTACGACCAAAGCGGATTCTCGAAAATGTTTGGATCTTGATTTTCTCAACATTTGTTGGATATAAAGATGGAATTAATTGAGGGTTAATAGAAGCGTAGTGTTGATGATGGTATCGTAGATTTTTTCTTTAATTTGACCTCCAATGTATCTTCGAAGATCCAACTGTTTGATGACATCATCCAAAAATATAATTCCAATGTTTTTATGCAATCGTAGACGTATAAAAAATTTATATTTTCCTTATTAATTTATTATTTATTGATCAGCTTTGTTAAATTGGAACGAAGATTGCTAAAGCATAAGAATATGAATAATTAATGAATTATTAATTATATTATGTATTAATCGTGTTAATTATATGTTTATTTATTAACAATTTACTTGCACTTTGCCTCATTTTAAAACCTTCCTTTCTTGACTATTCAGTTTGTGACTTTTATGAACTATCAGTCCCTTTTAAAAGCAGTATTGGACATCGGAGAATTTTATTGTGACTTTTACTTCGGAATCTTACATTTGAGAGAAAATGATAAGAAGGCTAACAAGCAAATACAAATACAGCCATGACAAATGAAAGGCCATAACTCCAGAATAGGATTGTAAATGTTGCTCCAGCTTCGTCCGAGAAGCTGTGTAGCTGTGCTACTGTTACTAGATGGTGTTACCAGCTCTTTAGGAGAAATTCTATTTAGGGCTTAGGACACAGTACAAATTGCATTCATGCGGACACCATGTACGTCCGATTTCGCTCCAACTGGCTCCCTTTTTAAATTCAAAAAGTCCGATTTAATCCACATAGTGGATTCAAAATGTCCTTATGTTATGACAAATTGCTTTGTGGTGTTCAAACGAAGCCGCTTAATACCTTCTTCGAGCTTGCAATTTTGTGCATTCGTAGCCGTAACCGTCTAGCGAAGCACTTATGCGATTTAAAGAGGATTTTGTCAGAGACATTTTTGAAAGAAAATTTTCACCCAAAAATATCGATTCTTTTACTCATAAGTCAACAGTTTCGGGAAGTGCTATTTATTTTGATCGAAAAACGTTTCTCCCTATTTCGCAGTCGCATGTCGTATAGAAAGTAGCGGAGTCCAAACAAAAAGAAAAAACAAATTTATATTTAAGCTTAAGCTTATATAAGCGAGTTTCTTTTCTTTTTTTTTGTGTTCGAAATTCTTCGATGAGGCGCATTTCAATGGTTTATGCAGGGAAAACACCAATAATTTTCCCATCACTAAGATGTATTTCATCAACGTCATACGTCAATTACTACAAAAGTTTGTACAAAATAATGCGTTATGAAATGCTGTGAATACAGAGTTGTATTTCAAAGCATTTAAAATTCATTTGACGCTTCTCTCAAATAAACCATAAACCGCACGTTTTTCACAGCAAAGAATTTGCACAACAATAATAGTAAACCTTTTCATTGAACATCTTTTACATCAACTTTACCTTAAAGCACTTTTCCATTTCGTTTACTCTTTTTTACTCATTTCTGCCGCTGTCATTAAAGTTGTGGATATGCTTTTCCATTCTCTCAAATATTTCTAAATAATTCCAAAAAAAAAAAAAATAATAAATAAGTAAAACTAAAAATTGTCATTTTGTCTATAAACACTTCACAAGCTATTGTACATCTGTCAGATGTTAGAATCCCTTCGTTGGCTCGACTTTGTAGGTTTACAAAGGGAAAGAAAATGAAAACCTGACACTTTTTTTTTTTTTTAATTTAAGAGCTATTCGAAGTTTTATGAAATAAATAAATATTTTATTCACTTAGTGTTTATGTATGTATATGTCTTTCTCTTTTTAAAGTACATTGCATTTGAAAACAAGCAATAGTTTTCCCCGATGCTTGAAGTTTGTATTGAAAAAAAAGAAAAAAAAAAAAAAAATACAACAAACTTTTATTGAGATGAGTTTTTAGAAAGTTTGTTTTATAATCTTATAAGAAAAAAAGAACACAACCAACTAACGAAGGCACATACATACATTTCGAATCGAATGTTGGATAACCATACCCTCAGCCAAATTTAAATGAAAATTGCTAGATATCTTGCTTATGAAAGATTTGATGAGAATTATTTCTCCATAGGATTAAGCTGATGTTTGTCATACGATAGATCGACTAGGATCATAATAGAAGAAGAAAATAACTATCAAGGAGAGCTTTTAATATTCAGCGAGCAATTATTAAAACTCACTGTGTTTGTAAATCATACCCAAAGCAACCAGGAACGATCATATGAGTATGTGAGGAGCATCGTTCTATTTCAGCACCTGAGGCAGGATAAAGAAAACAAAGGATTGTACGAAGCATAGATAGAACTGGCAGAAGCAGAAGTAAGCAGTTGGGTCTAAGTAGTTTGCACCAATAAAAATTAAAATAATTTTGAAAATTTTTCACTCCTTGTCTTACAAACGGGATAATAAATTCAGCATATTCTTAATATCGGGTAGAATATGTAAAAGTGGATTTATTTGCGCGTTATTTCAAGGAAGTGCAAAAATAGAAATAAGAAACGCGTAAGCAACTTCGCCAATTTTACTTTGTTTGAAGCGAATAATGACTACGCTGCACTTAGTCAAACTGCCCGCATACATGGTTGCTTTGCTAAATGGATTAACTCCGCTTTCGTTCACTTTTAACTCCACTTTTCAATTTTTTTTTTTAATTGATTGACACATAACTATACATAATAATATTAATAATAAATATTAACAGCACTAAAGAACAATTTTTTCTTGTTACGATTACAACAGCGATACAATAAATTAAACACACAAACAATGAACAGTTTTTTTTATCGCTATTAAAGACATAGGAAATAAATAAATTTATTATTTTTCTCGATTTGACGCATAACCCATTCGTACATAGTTGTACAGATAGTCATAGCGCTTTTAGGATTACAAACATACAAATATACAAACGAGATACCTCTGTCACTTCTACCGGAATATGGCATAGAGAGAATGTTTGGCTTCCGGTAGAAATGGAGTGTGTAAAGAAGACAGCAATAGTACATGGCGATGATCATGAGTTGATGAGGGGGAGTAAAAAACATATACCTGCCACTGCCACTGCCCCCTGTTGAAATGGTATATGAAGTTCAGTTATCGGTAGAGATGGAGTATACAAAGGAGACATGAGTGCCACCGCTGAAATGGTACATGGAGGGAGTCTTCGGTTACAGGAGGATATGATGGCCCCAGAGAGATATAAATATGTATATAAATATATATAGCGCTGTTAGGATTACAAACATACAAATATACAAACGAGATACCTCTGTCACTTCTACCGGAATATGGCATAGAGAGAATGTTTGGCTTCCGGTAGAAATGGAGTGTGCAAAGAAGACAGCAATAGTACATGGAGATGATCATGAGTTGATGAGGGGGAGTAAAAAACATATACCTGCCACTGCCACTGCCCCCTGTTGAAATGGTATATGAAGTTCAGTTATCGGTAGAGATGGAGTATACAAAGGAGACATGAGTGCCACCGCTGAAAT
>KK502436.1:237164-254034 GCA_000688735.1 Glossina austeni | reverse complement strand
AACAGAGATATAAATATGTATATATATGTATATATATTAAATGCGGATTCATACATCGACTGAAAAAAGGTTTTAACAATAGTTAATCTAACATCGAACATCGTCGTGATCCACGGTCAAATTTATACGTCCCCAAGGCTTTCACAAATGATGAACAAGTTTTCTTAACATAGATCCATCACTGACTAAAAGAAAGGAGAAAAACTAAGTTTGCTCTATAATATTGCGTGGGCGGGGCTATGTTTTTCGATTTTCGCAATAAAAGTGGACAATTATATGGTGTACGTATACTTTATGAGGAACAAGCAAAGACAGGGAAAGCAAAAGTTTCTATTGCATATACATTTTGTATGATTATTGCATATACAAATACTACCGCATGGCCCGTACAACATATGTTCAAATGTTTGTAGGCTTATCTGATGTAATTTGTTAGCAATGAGCAAAAAACCATTTAATATTCTTTTTGAAAAACGGAGCTGTCCTCAGCTTACGTGGTATTGTAGGCGAGTCCCTCGACCGATTTGATTCATTTTCAATACCAACCTGCGAGCAAGAACTTCCTATTTTTCTGCCAAGTTTGAAGTCGATAGCTGCATTTTTGCGGCCGGGAGAATGTTTACAACGGACATTTCACATTCGGACAGATGGACAGATGGACATGCCTAAACGACGAAATGAATCAAAATCAAATGCGTTTATATGAAAATTATTTTTAACTTGTTCAAGAATCCTCAAGATATCTGGTAAGGTGTTATGACTAACACTACCTTTAAACTAAACTACTTTAAAAAAAGTAACGATTCTTTGGATACCGAAGTGTCTGACCCGCGCTTGTAATGTCTTCGATGTTAGTAAAGTTTTTTATATTTTTCTATTTTATACTAATTCTAAGTAAATATTCTCTTCTTATTTGTAAGCGACGCCAAAGCCACAATAAATTTAGTTAACCATTTCTGACGCCTTGTTGGCAGAGAAAATCTGTTATCGACCGAATATTTATTCGAAAAACTTTTGTATTTTGCAAACAAAATTTTACAAGTTTTTATGTAGAAGTTTTCACTGTTTGCAATACAATATTTCTTAATAGTACAAAGCGTTGGTTAGTAATTGAGAATGAATTGCGGCCTGGCGTAGACTGAAAATGTTCTGCATTCTGTCTCAGAAAACATATTGAACGTTGTTGCAGATAGCTGAACAGCGCAGTTTGTATGACTTTAAGCATTTATATGTTCTTGCAGTTATATGCTCATAATCTTGATATTTTCAGTATTCCTATCCTAATAAGGATGCGACTTAAGCTAACATAAGCAACTATTTTAAACAAACTTAATCATACAAAAAGTTAAATGAAGAACTCGAGTAAAACTAATGCAAACCTTGCCACTGTGAGCAAACTAAACAACCTACGGCTTCGACATCGTATTAGTTCTCACTTTAATTCAAAAACTAAATGCATTTAGTAACGCTGTTTACATGGATAACTTAATAAAAGATTCCCGCCGTTTCCTACGTACAACGTGTGCTAACACTGTCAAGGCATACTTTGCAGCTTAAACAGCTCACCGGTTTGCTTTACAATACATTAAGTTTTGTGCTGCGCATCGCTCGTGGCACAAGAGTATATTAAGTTTTTAGGGATTTATGCAATATTCAGACGGACTTGAGATAGATCCACCTTGTCTGTCCGTCTGTCCATCTTGCTTTCTTGTTTTCAATCTAATGCTGCAGTTTTTGATGAAATTCGCTACAACGCTAGGTTTTGATCCAAGGCCGAACGCCGATGGATATAATTCAGATCGGACCACTTCTGCGCAACTTCCATGTAGTGTCGTATTCTAAACAGTCGTTGCATGAATGTGGGAATTTAATGTGGCGCCGCGTCCAATTATCGTTGTTTTTAAAATAATTGAAATTTTTTTCTTCTTGATGTGTTCCCTTTGTTTCTTAGTTTTCCATTATCTTTAGTAATTTTAACAATGTTTCGTTAACCAAGCGTTTAATAGCTTAACGAAAACTTTAGTTACAACAACACCGCTTACTTAACTTGTATTTAAAAGCGAAAAGTGTCTGCAAAAATAGACAACAAATTAAAACGCAGTATATTTAAAAGTTTTTCAATTAAGTTTTACACCGTCAGCTAGGGCAGCCAAGTTTCGAAACTCCCACGGTGCTTGCATGCCAGTATATACGTAGATGAACCTGAAGCTTGATTATTTTTACAAAATATGCAGAATGAATACGAAAGGAAATTGTGTTCATTTTTCCAAAAAATCAAAGCAAAGCGAAAAAAAAGAAAAATTAAACAGAAGACGAGAAGAGAGGAGGGGGACTACGTCTTCAAAATGTTCTTGTACGCTATTTCAAATATGTATGATATGATCAGCATATCAGATACAGATCAGATACGTTTTGATATAAAAATATTTCTATTTAACAAAAAAAAAAGAAAACTATTTGAGCTATAAACAGCAATCAACTTAACATCATGTCAACGACAAAAGGCCTTTTTTGTTCACTTGCTGCTTACGTAACTTTCTAGATGACCTGCCCAGAATTGCACTTTAACCTTCGGGCCACCACATGCTGTCATTAGTGAAGTTAGCAGAATCACTCTTTTGCGGCTTCGGTACTGTTGCACGACGAATGTCGTCTATTCGGCATACATGGTCCTAATGAATAAAGAAATCTTTGCACACTACTACGCATCGCTTTCAATCCTTGATCTTCATACCTTAAGGTTCTTCGTTATAATAGTTACAACGACCGATTTCTTTCAACATTTTAAAGCCTTTTCCGCTTTGCACTTCTGTCAAATATCTACGTATGTGTGTTTTGAGTTTCCGAATAGAGTTTTTATACTTTGCAAGCATTTAACGTTTGTCGTTCCTGACACTCGCCGTTTTTAATAATCAACCAAAGTGCTCTAAGTGCACCCTGAGATACTGGAAACAGTGCGTCTCCCTGCGTACATCCCAACTAAACCAATTTATTCAGATTAATATTTTAAAGTTTCGAACCAGGATTTGCTCCGGATCGACTTCGACTTCAAGTCAGTCCGTTGTTTGCTACTGTGCTGGATTATGTCTTGTTTGGAAAATTTTTGTGAATAATTCAGTCAACGAGACAAGACTTTCATTCCCGTTAAACGACTTGGCGAACATTTAGTTAGCTTGCTCTCCGAAATATCTTCACAGCACCGAATGTTATAGAGGAACAAATGAAAACATTATCGTTTTTTCTCGAACTTGTTTTAGTTGCTCGTGCTTATGGTGGGCGTGCTTGCAGACACGTCCAATTTTTTAGTATTGAACTCTTAATCGATCAAGGAATGTTTGAGCCGAATTTCAGTTTCCTACTTTAACTTTGACAACTGTGGTAAGCCGACAAAAAGAAAAGGGATTAAAATATGCAAAGCATCGGTACAGTCCCTGTATTAAGCATTCTACCTATTGAACGTTTTGCAACGTTTGCCTAAAACTTTCTTTTTTCTCTTTACACCGTACTTTTCCTTTTTTGCATGCTTGGTTAATAGACACGTATTTCTAAAGCAAGTGACGGTTACTATTGACGAAACTTCATATTGATGATGAAGGAAAAATGTACGAAAGTGTGTGGAAAACTAATACAGATCGAGATATAGTTAGCGAAAATTGAAGGTTTTGCTTTTACAGCAAAAATTATGATTGTCACGATTTTGCATAAGAGCATTGTTTGTACGCTACATAAGTTCATTTAAGATATTTTCCATGTTACCTTCAACTTGCTCAGCGAAACCATAAATAAATAAAAATCAACGTTGATATCAAGGATGAAACTAAGCCGTCTTGCTTGCCATTTGCCACGAATTGTTTCGCACTTGAATTTTTTGCATAACAGTAAAGCTGCTTCAAATTCATCGATTGAAATATGGCCGAGAGCCTATAAATCTTAAGGAAGCATAATTCTTTCATTCTTTCATACGCATCCTACAGCGAAGGAAAGAGCAGAAGGGAAAACCAAATGTGCATATGTAGTTATGCATGCTGGCATACGTGTTCATATGGGGGTATCAATATACGTGTGTGTGTGTCCTGTATGAATAAATCTGTTAAGTTCAAGAAATTTTTATAATGCTTGACAAACAATGGCCATGATTTTGTTCGTACATACATAAGGATATGGAAAAATGTATTCATTTCGAAATTTTCGGCTAAGACTATATTCATGTTAACAATTCTATTGAATTTCATTTTTTCCTTTGAATATAAAGTTAAGTTGCTCTTGAGTGTAATTTATGACTTCATTTAAATAGAAATCTAAAAATTTACAAATTTTTTCTATAAGGAATCTAATTAATTCGATTCACTTTAAAGGTAAACTTATTAGATGCAAAACTTTGTTTGGAATAGAGGGAAATGTAATCTGAGGACTATTAAAGCCAAGGTGTAGTTAAATAAAACTTAGATTGTACGAGAATTCATTCATTCATTCATTCATTCATATATTTACAGAGTTATGTGCTTCGCAAGAGTAACAAGTGAAATTAATTCAGACCCTGATTAATGATAAATCTTTCGATGCAGATCAATGTTATGTTTAGTTATATTTCCATAACGGTAAAGTTCACCATTAGTGTAACGAATTTTACCCATGTTCATGTAATTTTAGGGAAGAGCATGTTAAAAGAATTGACGGACCAAAAAGCATAACAAGGGCATTACGCCGCTTAAAGAGAGAATCAACTTTTCCTATGTGCCACCATATTAAGCTGATATTAAAGATCGCTATAAGCGTGAAGGACACGGCGCACATGGCTTCAAAATTTGCGTAGCAAAGCGAAATCAACAGCACTCGTGTATAAGGATTCCGCTTGATTAGAAAAATCCTAGAAACCTTGCTCACTCCCGAAGGTCTTCGGATCCAAAGACACGCAAATGAAATTTTCAAAAAGAAGAGAAAGTAAACAAAGAGATAAAATAAAGTGGATGTTATCCGCATCAAGGGTCGAGCGACTACCAAGCCAGCGTTTCGGAGTTGAAATCTCAAGTGCTATACCGTTTTCTCTGGCTAAAGCTGTAGCGAGTGCTCAGTCGGTAAAGCCATAACACTTACTGATAACACTGGTACGTATCCACTAGGCTGCGGCCAACACCTTCCTATCCCTTTCTATTTCCTCATTTCTTTTGAGTAATTGACTGTGTTAAGAAAAAACAAAAAGGAACTTAGAAAAGTATCATCAATTTTTTCCATATATTTTCATTTATGGTCGCCATCATTTACATGGCGCAAAGAATCAGAAAATAATAAAAACTCATCACGCTACTGGATATACTGATCTCATCATCAACTGATGGAATTCATTCATCTAAACCCGATATGGGCAACCGACCCGTCCTACCTTCTACGTTTAAAATGTCAAGTTGCTGGCTCATTGTAATGCTGCCTTCAGTGCCTGTAATGGATTGTATCTGCCTTCACTATCAGCTCAGCTATGAAATGTGTTTTAATGTTTAATGAAAATGTTTAATGTTTCTCTTCACTAGGCGAATGAGCGATTTAAGAAGAAGGGAACTTGATGCAGGATGTCACATTTTAAATGGTAAGTGGACCTTGAAATATTTATTTACGAACATACAAAATGAAGCTGTAAGCCAATGAAAATTTGAAAGCAGTTCTTCGAATAGCTGCTAGCGATTTACTCTCTAATTATCATGTAATAATGAATTAGTAAGACATTCCCACTTCAACTCATCACGTTGAAGTTTGTGCAACACATTTTCTATATTAATTTTGTTACATGAAATTAATCAAAATAATGCTCGTTACTGATTATCGTTAATTTTTATAAAAAATATAAGATACTGAGGCAACCTCCGACAAATAACAATAATTTTTTCACATTTTCGCTTGTAACTGAAGACATACTCAGACACTTATCCATAAAATGGTCCCCACCTGATTACTAACACGCCTACAGAAAGAGGCGATCAAACTGATCTCTTTTCACAGAATTTATGCAAAAAGGTCTTAATTCTAGTGCTAAATATGTCCAGGATTTTGGTCAGCGGATTTTCTTCTCGTTTCCGTAATATTTATAAAGCGTTTCATTTCCACATCTATTGATTGAATTCATTCTCTTGTCGCAAACTATTTCTGTAATTATCGTTTACCAATTTTTGATTTTTATCTTGAGCAGCATTGTTTTCCTGAGAACAGGGGGCTGCTTCCAAATAGATAGCAACCGCTTTTTCATTTCCATAATTCGAGAAGTTTCTTTGTTTCCACTCAACTCCCGGCTTATATAAGGTATGAAAATTTGAATGATTGGCTCTTGCTCTCGCCAGGATATTCCATTAATATTGTTTTATGTTTCTATTCTATTATTCTATGGCATGTTCAAGATAAAAGATAAGAATGTTTTTATGGATGCTTATCTGGAGGTAAAGTGCAAACGTGATAAAGAGTTTTTGTCCATTTATTAAAATCATTATTCGTTTTAAAAGGAGTAAAGCCACCAAGCATGTAACATACATCAAAATGCAACCCAAATCTTTGCCAAGCACCGAAAATTATATACTTCGTCCTTTTCTCCTTCTTCTGGCTTTTTTTTTTGCATTTAAAAAAGTATAATCACGTCCTTATCCCCCTGACGAGTGCGCAAAATTTGTGGCTTGTTGCTCGCTTTCTCTTGTCGTTTGCTTTGCTTTTCTGAAATCACATTAAAAAAAAAAAAAAAAACACTATACGTAAAGGATTAAATGTGCAAACGTAAATAAGCATTAGCGTAGCTGGGCTACGGATTCCAGCTTAACACTAATTAGTGTAACATGAACTTCCTGTGGTAGAACTTCACAACAACAATAACGTGAAGAAATATAGTGACAGTATTGTACTTAACTAAGAAGGAAAACTGTGCACAGTTTGGAACGCATCTTGGTTACCTGTTAGACAAAAAATTCCTCAGGTGACTTTTGTTCATTTTTATCTTGATATACTTTACCTTTGTACATTATTTTAATCTATTTTTATGAAGGTTTAAAAATTCCATAGAAATTTTTAGTTTAATTATTACACGCGTACGTTAGGAGCTCAAGAATATTACGGTATTTATTACAAAGAGCTGTCATAAGAAAGTGTTCAACTTTGAAATTCGAGGCACCTATTCCAGACAACCTAAGAGAAACACACACATATTATTTTACATTATTTGCAGTTTGATCGAAGTGTATTTTGTGGGTGGTTTACAAAAACTCCACTTTGGACACAGCGGAAAGCCAATCAAGTCGATCAAAAAGTGCCAACAATCCCGCGAATCTAACTTCGCTACTATTCTTTAGAGTACGCATGACGTAGCAATTATCCTAATTCAACCGCAGCGTACACCATTATTATGTACCACAATTAAGTCCTTCCCACAATGAAAACAAAAAAAACGGAGTGCAAGTAGGGAAAATGTTCTTTTTTATCAAGACAACTTACGCAGACGAAAGGGAAACACTGCATAAAGCACAACACAAATTAGTTCACCATTCAAGTCGTATTCTCTCAGCCAAATTTGTACCATAGAATAACGTGTTATGACCAGAGGGTTATCGAAGCAAGCTTAAGAGTCCTGTTGCAAACCAAACTGTTCACGATAATAGAAAGGGAACCACGCAGTTAAATATAATCAAGTGTCGAATGGTGGAAGAATACGGAAGAACTTTCCTTTGAAATCTATCTAACATTTGAAGTCGTATTCTCTCAGCCAAATTTGTACCATAGAATAACGTGTTATGACCAGAGGGTTATCGAAGCAAGCTTAAGAGTCCTGTTGCAAACCAAACTGTTCACGATAACAGAAAGGGAACCACGCAGTTAAATATAATCCAGTGTCGAATGGCGGGAGAATACGGAAGAACTTTCCTTTGAAATCTAGGAAAAAGGAAAAAATCGACAAAAAAAACACATCAAGTGAACACAACTACTGTTCTTGCCGTTGAAATTATTAATGCTGTCGCTTTTTCGTCTATCCGAGCCGCATCGTTAAGCATTGTGTGCCCATTTGGATTTTTCCGTCTAAAGATTTAATATCGGAACTACCGCGTGGGTCAATTGGATCCATTTTAAATTTTAGACTTAAAAAATTGCTTATGAGGCGTGTAAAGTTCTCAAATTTTGGAATCAGTTTCTCGCAGGCAGATGGTGTGTCCACCAAAATAACTCACTTTGGTCCATAATCTTCAGCTAGGTAGATTTGCTGCAGTTGTAGAAATAAAGTCAAAAGTTGGTCCAAATATTTTTTGATCGATAAAAAAATCAAAGTTGAATCAATTCAGAATTTGATGCTGTTCAAGAAAATATATATACTTTGTGTGGAGTGTGTGTGTCTTCCTTCCGGGCATTGCAAACATTTTGACAAAATGAATAATCCCGCTCATCCTTCGCTGATGGGCATAAAAATATTTCACATAAATATTAAAAATTGTTTATTTTTTCGAATTTCGAGTACGTGGAAAGATAGATGTTTTTGTAAATTCTAAAAAAAATTCCTTCTATAATATAATGTGGTATGCAATTAAAATGCGCTTTAAATAATTTATAACATACACATATCAAAAGTGGAAAAATTGTGCATTTTGTTATTTCATTTTAACAGAAACAAATCCTTTAAAAACAATGGCAAGCAGTGGGCGAACGTTTCACTTTGTTTCCTTGTGCACTAATGGTACTTTAACTTTACTCTCTAATGCCAGAAATTGAATGCGCTAGATATTTAACTTTTGCCGCTAAATAATTAATCTGCTTTTAGCCCAAGCAAACGGGCGTAATCCCTTGGTGATTTTAAATGCGAAGCCATAAGCGAAATGCTCACTTAAATGTACTCAGCTATGCTCCCATAGGCATGGGCCGGCACAAAAGGATTATTTGTTTATTTTAACTCGCCGAGATAACACAATTTCAATGTCTTTTAAATTAAATTACACTAACTTTAAATTACAGCAAATGCTAGAAAATAATTTGCAAAAGCCATTTACATGTTAATAGAATCCGTGAAAAAGAAGAGGACAAGGAAAAAAATGCATTTTTTTTTAAATTTTTTTTTGTAACAGAATACAATTTATAATCCGCGAATAGCAAATCTGGCAAAGGAGGATATCAGTTTAGATTCTAAAATTATTTGTTTATACCCTACACTACGGTCGGTACAAGGATACATGAACTTTGCTCCTTTTATTATACCGATCAATTCAGAATCACTTGCTAGATCGATCTAAGGGTGTCTGTCCGTCTGTCCGGCATGTTTTCTTATGTCAGATTATTGGGGAAAATGGATACCCCAATGCTTTTTAGGACAAAGACGAGCGCTATTGAAAATGATCTGGGTCTGATCACTTTTTCTACTATCGACCATTCAGCTAAGAGAGCGACTGTAAGTTACAAATAAGTGGCAAACGACCGCAGATAGTGATGGTAAACAAATCAATTTTTAAGCTTTGTAAACAGCATGTTTTAAATAAATATGTATTTTGTGGAAAAATACGGAGAACGTCAGAGAACGTTTCAAGGGCATCCTTATATCCTTTCTACCATATACCAGTTTCCGTAGAAAGGGTGACAGGGTTCAAAAAATTTCCTCAGCCAAACAATGGTTTCCCTACCAATTTTCGAAGTCGAAGCACTTTTACTCAGCGAGTTTTGGCAAAAAAATTTGAATACAACAAATTTTTACCATATAATTATTTTTTAAAATAAGTTATCGTATAGGGAGTTGTCGAAAAAGTGGACTGATCCGAACCATTTTGAGCAGCATTCGTCTTAACTCAAAGTACGTCTGTGTACCAAATCGCAACTTGCAGTTTAAACACAAAATACATGAACAATACACGGACAAACAGCAGATGGACAGACTGACTTATATCGATTTAGAAAATGACTCTGAATCTGTATCTGTTTAATGAAAGGTGGGTCACCCCTTCTGGGTGTTACGTACGTCTGCACTAACTTAATATACTCTGTATCACAAGTGGTGTAGGGTAAGCGAAAGTGAACAAGCTTTTGAGATCATAAAGAACGAAGCGGAATAAAATGATTGCCTCTTTGGTAATGGGACACGGACGGATATTTTCAACTTCACCACAAACTTAATCTTTTGCAGTCGTAATGACACCACAGAAATAAAAGACCGAGAGATATGACTAATTTCAGCGGAATCCTTTTCCTGCTGATCAAAAGCAAACACGTTTTATAGCGTCTCCTATGAGGATTTCTGTGGAAAAAATTTCACAAAAACTGTGATATACGTTCTGTGATTGGTACAAAGCAGATTTAAAACGCCACATTTTTTTATGGAATGACTGTGCTCCTGCAAACGCTTGCATGCAAACAAATTTGTGACCGCAAATCCCCGTTCACGGACAGCTACCGGCTGTAACGAAATACGAAAATACGAAAATACCTCAAAGACAATTGAACTACGGACAGAACTTAACGTGCAACTTGAAACAAAAAGCAACCACTATATGGAATACACATACCCTTCTAATCCCAATGCAAGCAAGCCTCAATGGGCTTAACAATATACACGTATTTGTGTGAAGCATATGTGTGCTGCTAGTCTAGTTATTGAAAGCACATACAATTTTGCATGTGATTAGAATCGAGGACAATCACGTACAAAGTGATGAAGAATGTAACGTTGAAGTGTACAAACTTATGTCCCTACGTAAGGACAGTGAAACCTCTCTTAAGTGTCAATTTAGTGAACCAAAGTTCTTCAGTCAAAGGCAATTAGTTTGTATCGAATAATTTGATATTTTGTTGTAAACACTCGTACGCTAATCAAAGGTTGGACTGCATGCATGTAAATGCAAGTGTACGAAACTTGCCCAAACACAAACGCAGACACCCTTATATCTCTATAGTTGCTTTGGTTTTCATACGAACTCTACTACGTCTCTTATCAAACATCAAATTGAAAACACAACACCCAGCCTATGGTTCATATGAATTTCAATTGACACCAGAGTCTCGAAATTACTTCTTTGTTGTTGTTGTAATCGTTGTCATTATTGTTTGTATGCATCGTTACGTTTGCGATAATTGGCCATAGAAAAGTTTGCCAAACAATTAAATCTAAACGATGTACGGGCCTGCCAAATGATTGCGTTTCACTCCCTGTTATGGTGAAACTGACCGCCAAGGCTACTAACAGCAAAATTCGAAGAAGTGCATCAATGCTGCTGGTATGTGGTTTTTCATAAAAATGCTACTTTCTTTTTTTCTAACACAACTCATCACTCATGCTTTTTCCGAAGCAAATTATTTTGCATGAAGTTGGGTAGAAAAAGAGAATAAAATAAAAGAGATTTCCACCGCTTCATATCGTTGTGGTTTGTTTAAAGCGCTTATATGCAATAGAGAATATAAACCAAAAACAACATCTGCAACAAGGATGCAACATCTATGCAATTGCCCGCTAGGTGCTGGGGAACGTTAGAAATATATATTTACTGACTCTCTGCCGTTATCGATTTATTTCCACATTCGTTGCCCGCACACTTAGCTTAACGAATTTTGAATAGCAAAAGTGTTAATGTAAATACAGGCAGTTTTCAACTGCATTTTACAGCATCCGACAGCATCGACCTAATCCTTAGTGATGGCAGTAAAATGATCTTATAAGGTACGTAATCCGCTTGGTTTATTAATCGAAATCCAGTGCGTACTACGCTTGGAATGGAGAAATGGTAGTTATGATCAAGGCCGATTAAGTTGCTACCTGCAGTGACCGTTCCATGTTCCTTTGCAACATCTGGTAAGATGCCTCTACTTCCCGCACAGAAGAGATAAGCATTTATGTCGAAATGCTTCGACCACAAAGGAGGCCTTGAAGTTTCAGCTTGGAATCCAATTTACAAGAGGCCAACGACTCTTGCAACGAGACTTCTTATTCGACGTATGCTCAGGGCTTCCCAGAAAGTCCCTTTCCAAGAAATGTATGTAGACAAAACTCACGAACCTTTGTATTTTCGTCCAACTTATCGTTCATTTATTATTTGCAGGGAATCTAACAGATTTTTTTTTATTATTTGTCTTATTTGCAATTGGGAGGCACTGTATGCGATAAGTGATTTTCGTAGGAGGAAAGCAAACAACCTTGAGATGTGATTTGAACAAAAGCTGTCGCACCGAGCTATTTGGGACCCTCACGGTTGTTATGTGTGGCAAGTAATTATCGAATATTTTCTTCTTCTTCTTTTTCTACTTCGAGGATTCAGCAAATCAACAACAAATCATCCACTCCACTAGGTGGAGAAGGTTCAATCACTAAAGTTAGCTTTCCCCGACAATATTCTCATCCTATCTCTTTCTAAAACTCAGTTAATCAACAAAAGATTGGTCACTGTCCCGTGTAGAAGGGTTTCAATGAGAACATAAACTTTTTTGCATGAACTTTAACAAAGCTACCGATACCCGACATTAATTTCTTCTTCTTCTAGCAGCTTAATAACAGACAATTGTAGAAAATGAGAACAAGAAGTTCTTTGTATAGGAGGTAATCACGTATAAAAAACTTAACTATCGCTTTCATTTTCAGCTGTTTGCGAAAATGAAGCCTAGCTTTCAGTTACGGAAATTAGCGGAATTTGGCAATTTCTTCTTCTTCTTGTTCTTGCAAAATTCAGTAAATCAAGGACAGATGACTGTGAAGAAGAGGTCTAATGAGAAGAGAAAGTTCTGTATATGAACCGTAGTGAAGTTAAGGGTGTCTGCCAATACCTAACATTCATCATACTTTGCTTGGCATTTATTTGCAAGAAGTGTATGTTGAAAAATTAAAAATTCTGTCAAATCTAATAAAAAATTTCTTTCATCGGACTTTTTAGTATATACTGATATCTCTGATATACTGATTTTTTGTGAATTTTTTCATTACATATGGAATTTTTGAACTAAAATATTACACTTTTCCGCTTAACACGTCAATCACTCTCTAGAATGTCGTCTAGTGAATTTATTAAATTCACACAAAAGAGGAGGGGTGAGTATAAAACTAAAAAAATTTAAAAAAACTGAAATATTTAATCAAATTAAAAGTTCCTTTACTTTTTATGGGAATTTGCAAACAAAATTTATAACTTCAGTGAGAGGAGTACATTGACCGTCAATAGGCCAAATAGTTATTACGGGTACAGCTGTACAACGTTTTTGTTGACACACGCCATAGAAAATAGTTTTAGTTTGTATTTACGGTAGACGTTTTTTTTTATGTTATTTATTTTTTATCAACTCCGTCAATGGTTAAGAATAAAAGCAAAAACCGTTGAAAAAATTTTCTGCTTAATTTAAAAAAAAAAAGAAGAAGATAAAATAGAAAATGGAAAAATTTGCATATGTTTGTAAAATTGATATATAGCTTAGGGACACAAATTTAAAAACATATACATGTGCGTATGCAAAACTGAAAAAATTTTAAGAACAAATTTAATGCATTTCCGTTATTTTAGTGTATTAATTATTTAAGATTTTCGTCATTAACTTTGCCCCGGAGTATTACATGTAAGCAAAAATTTTGGCAAATGGAATATAAACGGGTAAGCAAATTATATTCGGTCGTGACCGAATCACCGTTACCCTAAAAAATACTAAAAAAAAGACAAAAGAGCTAAATTTTCATACTCTTTAGTTTTGGGTGGGCGCGGCTGATTTTTTCAATTTTCAGAATAAAAGTGAGACGTTGTATGTGGTATATGTTGCGCTTTATGAGTAACAAGCAAAAAACACGGACAGTAAAAGTGTTTACAGTTTTTGTTGCATACACTTGTGGGCATTGTAGGCGTGTTCTCTGAAAAGTCTGGTCCAAATTCTCCTGCAAGTTTTTAAGCAATGTCATCGTCTTTCCGAACGGGAGAGAGCTTAACGCAGCTACTACAAGGTTGCGCAGACAGACAGATGGACGGAAAGAAAGACGGACAAGTTCGGATGCATTGCGAGTCTGAAACTTGCCAAAAATTTGTATACCTTATGGAGTTTTTGAAGCTTGTTTGTGGGCGTCATAAAGGCCTTGAAAAAAAAATTCGATTTTGTGACACTATGTTATTGGGAAGGCATGGTTATTTTTTCTCATATTTGTACAGACACTACTGCATCTCCCATAGAACATAATTTGAAATTTTTGTAGATGTAATTTGTGAGTAATAAGTAAAAAACAATTTTTTATTCCATTTCAAAAGCAGAGGCGTTCTTACCATACACAGTCGTCCGATTTGGTCCATTTTCAATGCCACCTTGCATGCGAAAAATTCCAATATTCCTGCCAAATTTAAAGTCGATAGCTTCTTTTTTTGCGGCCAGGAGAATGTTTATAACATTCATTACATAGACGGACAGACGGCCGCGCCTTGGTCGGGTTAGAATTTTATACTGATCAAGAATGTATAAACTTTGTGGGGGTCTCTGAAACTCCCTTGTGTGTGTGTGTGTTGTAAACGTTTTGACCAAACAAATATACCCCTCATCCTTCGGTAATGGGTATAAAATTTGATTGCCGTAAAGTTAGCCGATCGTGCCTTGCTCATATTTCTGTCTTTGCTAAAAGTGCCTCAGGTATGTGAGGTGCTAATACGTGGAGCATACATAGAGCATTGTGACGAACTCTTATGTTAGCACCGAAAGTGAAGTTTTCAAATAACTTGGGTCGCCCATTAAGGTATATTAAAGAGTTGAACTCACAAAATGTGTTCGAAAGTAATTGTAACTTGATTTGTACAGTGCAATGGATATCTGCATAACTGCACCTGACAACAACGGTATAGAATTAGTTTTTTTACTTTTGTTAATTTTTGTATTTGTTTCAATGGTTTTTTTTCTACTTCGCGGTAATTCGCAACTTAACAAAGACATTTTTAGCAAAGACACAACCTTAGAAAAAGTGGGCTGCCTTGGTGCGCTTTCTTCACTTTAATTCAATAAATTCTCCTTCAGCAGTGAAAAAATATCCATTTTTATGAGAAAGTCAGACATCCAGCAGATGGAATATTGTTAGGGTTCAATAGCAGCAAAACAACAAATGAATTTTTATATTAAAACAAACGAGTTCAGTGATGTGGAAAAATGATAACAACATGACAACGGTTTCATTAAAAGAAAAACAAAAAAAAAAATTGGACAAAATAATATTTAGAAAAAGTTGAACAAAAGTTAATAAGAAAATAGTTGTAAAAATTTCAAACTCCGAAAAAAATTTGTAAACAATTTTCTAAGAGAGGAAGAATGTCAAAGCAAAAGTTGCACGTGTCATGGGATTTGCATTACAGAAACAACTCGCTCGCGATTCTATCCTAAGCTAAGCTACAAAAAAATAAAAAAAAAAAACATATATTACATAAATTTTTTCTAGTGCTATAAAGTGTCTGGTGTGTTGTGCAACAACGTAAACAAGAAAAAACGAATAAATAAAAACACCGAATAAGGCACACATAGCCATGTATATGAAAAATGCCAAGCAACTAGCAGGTGAGTTTCGGTTTTACTAAAATATGCAACCGGTAAGTGCGCGGTTGGACGGAAGTTCAGTTTATTTGCCATATAGACGTGCGGTTGGATGTTGGTTTCAAAATTTGAATTTCAATTTCGCATTTTTTTTTCTCCTCCCCTTACCCTTTTTTTGCTTTTCAATATTCATCTTTAACAGAGACTTGTAGTTTAAGGCCAGAGCACAACATGCATAAATAAATTTCATTTAGTATACGCACAAATATAATATGGGGACAGAAAGTAATCCACCAATGAATATTAGACTTACATGAGGTTACAAATTCCACCTGGCCGAAGTCCGAATTAAGTGAAGTGAAGTTTTGCTAAATAAAACAGATACAAAGAAAATTCAATCTACAGGAAGAGATACCGCTCTAATGAGGTAAGAATATTAATTTATGTGAATATAAACTGAATGTTGAATGTTGGATATGAATAAGTTAGAGTTTTAATCTGTTGTGCATATAATTGTTGTTATTATTAATATTTTTAAATTTTATGTACCTCAGTGGTCCTTACCAGCACTCACTGTACTCACCTCCGGGTGATATTTTCCACCAAAGCGGGTTTCAATCACAGATGTAGGAATTATCCCCTCTATTTACCTTACATTTCCGGAATGTACGAAGGGGGCGGCAATCATAGCTGTAGTAATTATCCCGTCTATTTACCTCACATTTCTGTGATGTACAGAATTGTGAATTCGCTTTAGCTAACCCTTTGCAATCGGTAAATTTATCTGTTGGGATTACCAGTTAGTCAGAGCATATTTAGTCTGTCGTTCTAATTTCTCTTTTACACTTTTAAATGAATGACTATACGAGCATTTGCTGAACACAGAATTTGTTTACCAGATTTTCTACTGTTTATGTATACATTTTTTCATATATGAAGAATTTTTATGTATAAATAAACAGATAGTTGCTGGAGGATTGCTAATGACATCAACCCACCAGATTGGCGGCACAAATTCATAATCCACCTAAGCACCTCCGTCTGTTCATCTGACAATCTCCCCGCCTGCCCATTTGCGTAACGTGTGCGGTAAACTTTTTTCTGGCCGCGAAAATGAAGCTATCGGCTTCAAAGCTGGCAGAAACGTTGCACAATGTTGCGCGCAAGTTTGAAAGTGGGCCAAATCAGTCAACGGACACGCCTATAATGTTTTTCAAAGAGTATAGAGAGTGTGTTTTTGCTTATTACTCATAAACTGCAGCACATTCATTTAGAAAAGTTTGAACGTATATTCTATGGACCATGCTGTAGATCCTGTAAAAAAATAGCAAAAATTGACCATATTCGCCCAATACCTTTATAACGCGCAGAAAGAAACTTCAGAAACCCCACAAACGCCTACAGCATAAAAATT
>KK502436.1:117475-235873 GCA_000688735.1 Glossina austeni | reverse complement strand
ATCTTTTAAAAGATTATTGACTGATTCTTTTGAAATGCTAACAGCGTTATCAAGGCCCGTAATTGTTAATCGACGGTTTTTGAGCACACAATCTTTGATTTGTTTGCCGGGAGCGGTAGAGGTTGTCCGTTCGACCGTTTCTTTTTTATTTCGGTCTCGTCCTCCTTTGAACTGTTTATACCACTTGTAAATATTTCTTTCGGGCAAAGTCTGCTCACCAAAGGCTCTCTACAACATCCTAAACGTTTTTGCACAAGAAATTTCACTTCGCCAATAAAATTTAATGCAACTGCTCCGCTCAAAAAAATCCCACATTGCAAGGCTCGGAAGAAATGCGTTTTGTTTCGTGAAAAAGCGAGGGTAGCTGAAACGCTAATGACTTTTATGTTGTGAAATTTGGATCAGATATCTGCCACAGTGCTACCAATTGAGAGAAAAAATTATAACATATGTTTTTGAGCTATATATATATATATATATATGCGAGTTTGAAGCTGCAACTTAAATGAAAGGCCGCTTGCTTTAAATGTTTTACTCAAAAATTAGCGCAAAATATTTAAATTCTGGCAATCGTACCTAAGCAATGCGAAGCTTTTTTAACCGTTTTCTAAAAATTCATTAAAATTCCCTTTACATTCGCTAATGGAAAAACTTTCTGTGAAAGTTTACATGAGTGTAACACTAAATTATCATTTTGTATACGCTTTAGCGAAAGAACGCGAACGTAAATAATTCTAATGTAATAAAATAGGAAACAAAAACGCTGAAATTCGACCGAGTTAACCGAACAAAGTGCGAGAATGGTGGCTCGTAAAATACTCAGTTTAATTGAAACGCATAGGGGGCGAAAGCTATATAAAAATTAGAAAAATGTAAAATAAAAAAACGGATGACATATGAAAAATGTTCTTTTGCTGAAAATCAAACGTCTGATTAATTTTAGTCAAAATGATAGCATTAACAAGGATGGAAAGAGTGTGCAATTGTTTCAGCTGAGGGCAATAAACACATTTTCACATGAATAGGTTATCCATGGCATTCTTTTAAATGTTACTAATATAGTTATTAATTTTTTACCCAGAGAAATAAATTCTAAGACTAAACTTGTAAAACACTAGCATTTAAGGCTGTCAGCTTTATTGAAGACTCTACCGCACTTGAGAATTGCACCCGCGACCATTGAATTGTTAGTCGAGACACTTCGCTTACTCTTACTCTATAACACAAGTGCCTGAGTCTTTTAAAATATTTTTCACGGACTAATGTAAGTCCCCTTGTATTCGCAATGCATCGATTTCACGGAATCTCTTCTAAAGGAGTGTTGATCAATCGAAAGTTTGGTAGGAAATTAAATAGCACACAAGATCCTTAGTAAGATTTAGGGAAAAATTGGCAACAGCTCGCAGCTTATTCCATAACTACGAGCTGCTTTCAAGCAGAACCGGAATGCATGCTACAGAATGCATTAATAAATTAACATAACAATAATTTCGATTGATCAAATGAATCGATCGGTTAGGAATGAAAAAAAAAAAAAAAACAATATCTCGGAATTAATGTTAAGCATAGTGCTTTAGTCAATCAAATTAAGGATCTAATCCTGGATAGAAATCTGTTATGGTAGTAGAACACGACCGAACATTGTTTTCTTAATTCACTTTTCCCTTTTTTTCTTATTTATTTGTTAGGTTAGCGGGAAAGCACTGTTGCTTTTGCAATGAAAAATTTGAATTTGAAGATGTTTGATGTGTTTCTCAGCAGTCGAATGACATAGGCTGGGTTACGTTGTAACTTGAATGTGCTTAGATCGCACTAGAGTGCATTGACCGCAAAATGTCATTGTCGCTAAAATCGCCGATCTTCTTCGAGACAGTAATCAACGGAACGGCATTTGGCAAATCACGTTTGGCAAGTTCGAAAATTTACGTCTTCACTTTCGGTCGTGTTGCGTAGGTTTTTACAAGCAACCGATACGGTGCTCCCCGTTCTGGAATTCATGCCAATTGCAATTTCTTAAATACACATTATCCTGCCGTCCTATTCACCCTGCACTTCGCATACAACTGATGAAGGATATTGAAGCTGACGGAAAATTGCCTGCAGGTACTAAAATACGACAGAACTTTGCCGATACTCTATTATTTCTTTGGCTGTTTTTTGTGTGCTCCATAATTTTCTCTTTTGTTTGTGTATATATTTGACATTTCGTATCGGAAAACTACTTTCACTTTAGAAATACATTCCAAAAACATTCTTCCTAGTCGATCTATCCATAAAAGCAGATGCACAGAGGATTTGAGTTCGGTTTACGTCTGCTATGATAACAGACTTGCTTTCCAAAATTATGCCCTTAATTCCTAAGTAAAGCAAGGTCTCTCTTAATACTTTTTGTAAAATTTCTACAGTAACTGCTGTGTGTATGTTTCATACAATACACTGTTAACAGCTATACAGCATACGAACTTTAAATCATTTCTATTTTTCCTGGAAAATGTGTCGAAAATCTAAGGTCAGTTTATTGCTTTCGATATCGAGTGCACTCAGGTGCGGAAACACAATGTCGATAGCATCGTATAGCCTAAGTTGATGCAAAAACGTTATATACCAAAATTTGAAGAGTCTATTGCTTAAGCAAAGGTACGCACAACCACACACCAATATATCCACAGTGACTCTCACGCACAGATCTATTCAATACGTACGCTATCGCACACAAATGTTCCCAGTGCGTAGTCTTAAGCATGCTCGTTGCACAAATTTCAGTATACGTACGTTTTCATATCAATTCTTTTATTCTCTGTTAGGATCTTTACTATCGCTCGTTTATATCGGATGTCTTGGGCTTGTGTTTAATAATTTTGCTGCGCAAATGTTGTTAGCGAAATCTTATATAAATATAATGTTTTTGGTGCTACACACATCTCTACAAACTGAATATACCCTTGTTCCTCAAGTGGTGTAGGGTACAAAAAATTGTTTGAAGCCATGTTAAACAAAACAAGCAAGAACATGTAGTCGGGCCCGCTCATGAAAGCAAACCCTTCTATGGCGACAAAGCCTAATTTGTGGTTTGCTATCACGAAAGCAATTTGGAAATAGTGGAAGCTTTGACAAGTAAATTAAATTTTCTAAATTCAGACTACGTTGGCGTTTGGGTATCCCCCAAAAAGGGGGCTTTTATAAAAATTATGCATTTACATGAAAAGAAGAAGAAGCAATTTTGGCTTATTATGAATTAATGTTATTTTTAGTCAAACACATACATTCTTCATAAGCTTCTCCAAAAGTATTATCCAATTGCCTCTTTTTGCATCTCAAAAAGAATTACCACGAAAAACATTAGTTTTGAGTCTGTTAAAGTGATGGTACCCCTCAAGGAGATAAATTTCTATCGGTTATTAACAATAATTGTGTCAACCTCATACCAAAGAGTCGGCGGTAATACTCGCGACGAATGCACTTTTGCAATAAAACTCCCCCTTACTTTTTGAACATAGCGTAATCATGAGCTAAAGTGAAATAAAGACACGAATCCTCTAATGTGCGCCCGTATTCGCTACGATGCAAGTGAATTAAAAAAAGGGAAACTTTTGTAAAAAATTTTACTAATAGAACTTCTGGTGGTAATGGGTTTCACAGCAGGATCATAGTAATACCTTTTTTATTACGGGAACAAATTCTTTTGTTTATTGTAGGCAACGTTGCAACGTTGGAAATGCATATCGAAGTTTCTTTTGTGTACGTATAATCCATGTAAGGTTTTAAGCCAAGTTGACTGGAAAATTGCAGATTTAGCAAAGAAAGTTTTAAGATAAGCAGATCCCGCAATCATATGCTGGCCAATCACTTCGAAGTCGAATAGTCATTAGCGAATTCATTTGAAGGTTCTGTGGACAGGTGGTCTCCGTAAACTTGCTACGCCCACAACCAGCTAAAAACTCCCCGCTTGTAAAGCTAGCCAAGCCCCCCATCTTAAGGGGAACCTAAGCTTCCCACTTATTGCGTGCAGTCAAATGCAAATGGAGTTTTTACATGCATGCGGGGTGTATCGATAAAACTGCCTAAAGAGAGCAAATAGAATTTATTCATTTATTTCAATAGAATTTCATGGAAGCACATGGAACATATTTCAATTTATTTCAAAATATTTATTGTCAGCAGTGTTTTTGTTTAATTTGGTTTTGCAGCTCCAGTGTTTTCTTTCCATGCATCCCCATATAATGTTGAGTAATTTTTGCACTCTTCGCACTGAAAAAAAAAAAAAAAAATAGTTTGACACCATGAGTATATGGTTGGATATGTGTGCTTGGATTTTTTTGTATAGAAGGATTCAGGCACTTATGAACTCCCACGTTCTTACCAACTTGAACATGAAGCAAACAAGAATTTTATACCGGTTTTTTTTTACTTTCATTTCTATTACACACACACACACACACACACACGCGCGCGCACACACAACGACACTTTTGAAGCAATTTGTTTCAATAATTAAATTTGTTTGTGATGGCAGATGGCAGATGATCGAGCGGATAATTGCAGAGAAAACAAAATCAAACGAGATTTTCTGATTAAATTTCTCTTGGGCGGCTGCTGGGGTGTGTGAACGACAGTACGGCAATTAGCCATTTTGTTTGATAACAACTTTTGCTCTGTACCCAAAATATTGAAATATTCTTCAGTTGCATATTTATACAGAAATGTTAAACCGTAATGTCTTTGCGTGCATACGACAGTCATTAGCCAAACATTTGCATTTCCATTGGCAACTGTCACTAATGACAGTTTAATGGCATTGTGATGCTTAAACAAGAAAAGGACAAGCAAAAAACCATTCTTTTTGCCAATTCATTGTAAACTTATATTTATCACGGTCAACGGACATATTCTTCGACATGTTCTTAATAACACCAGAAAAATTAAAAATGTTTTTTTCCTTTTTATTACCATAACATATTTACATACAGATAGATTTGTGTGTCCTTGCTGCCTACCTCGCTGCCCTTTGTCTAACATCAATGTTGTATTCAGTTTATTACGAAAAAAAAAACATAAACAACATAAAACAAAAACAGCAGTTAAAACTACACACTGTAGCTGAGCGCCTCGGCATTATAAATTTTATGTTATGCAAAACTCATCCTACAATCAAAAAGGATAAAATGTACGAGAATGTCCGCTCGGTGCTGTAAAGTGCAGCAGCCTGGCCTGAATTATAAGAAACGCAACGAGAATGTTTGCTGTTTGCCACTATTGCGAGAGAAGAACAAAATGAAACTAGGATTTGTATTAAACTTTCTTTTCCCCTATTTCCATTTTATGGTGTCATCGAGGACGAAAAGGTAGACGGAGAGAGGATGAGAATTCTAAAAATTTCCTTCTTCCTAACCATTTTTGGCCAAATGCAAAGCATTAAGAAAACAACTTACTCTCACACACACACTCTTTAGCTCAACGACGTTAACTAAATGTGACTAGCACTTTAAAATACTAATGAGTGACCAACCATTAGCAATCTTTGTTATGCAAGAACGTATTATAACATAAGTGCACAGATACACACAGACACAGATGGATGGACATTTAGGTAACGGCAATTTGTACCACAACTGTAGAAAAAAAACCCTGTGGTTTTCTCTTACACGTTTTACATTTCCTTTCTCGCAAAACAATTCAAAAATATTTATGAAAAATTTCTCAAATTAAGTTTGTAAAGGCACTCAAAGTATCCTATAGTTTACAAACTTTTAAATCGTACTGAAACTAATAAGCTCTGGGAAATTTTCTGAAGAAAATCAAGGTCAATGGACGGTCAAGATCTCTCTGATAATAAGCAAACGTACGGGGAAGCGTTGCTAAATAAATTCAAAAATCCAAAATCCCCCGAATATTTTATGGAAACGCACGTTAGTTGCATCGCCACGAAGAGAGAGAGTCAAGCTGTAGTCCCTTCTCACGCATTGCAGGCGTTTTTCTTCTAATAATTGTCGCACCTTGAAAAGAGCAGATTTACATAATTGCCAGGTCGTAGGTATAGCTTAGACATTCATAAACAAGATCAGTATCCATCCGGCTTTGCTTACACCAGCTCCCGTATTGTGACTCTTCTGTTTCACAACAGCTGATTAGTTCCGTTTAAATTATAATATTCAGTACTGCTGTCAGTCCATTAACGTCTTACTTTTACTTATTTATACGTACTTTTAACCTATCTCCGATTAAATGGTCCTCTAGGGGATGTACTAGGCCTTCTTATTCAAACGATTGTATCTATCCGCGTAGCCGATAGGTCTGGGTCAAAAAGCCGTACCTTAGGGTTTCTTAAGATATGTTACTGGGATGGGTAGATGAAAACAGAATACCATTTCTGTGCTGCCGCGCCTCGTTGAAGATTGTCCGAAATGGGGAATGGTTGCCTTTCTCATTGATGGCTTCGTTAAGTTCAGTAGCTTATAATATTCTACGCCAACCAAACATTGGTAATTTTTTCTTGACTTTCTCTATATTCTGCTGCGGCCATTTTTCATCGCCTGTTACGATTCGACAGCGCATTTCTTCGAATTGGATAAGCAGGCTTCTACTGAGTTTGATGCTTTTTCGCAAAAAAGCTCGATGTAGGATTTCAGGAAGAAAACCTGGCAGATCTTGAATTGTCAGAGTAGCGGATATATCGTCACTTCGAAAGTTACTTCAGAGAGCTAGCAAGAGCTTATATTTTGTGCAAGTGATAATATCGATAAATTCGACGAATATGAAACTAAGAATTTAGTTTTTGGTAACGATCCGATTACAGTTGAAGACGTTACTCAAAGTAAAGCAAGAAAATTGTGCTCTCTTTCAATCGAAGACTGCACTATTAAATAAACTCGTTTTAAACTCGTTCTAATGCTTAAAAATTGACACGAAATTAATATTTTAAGCGAAGATGAATGGAAATAATTGTGAATATATGGGCGTAATATGAAAGGGAACACTTAGTTAAGACCAATTTTCTCCTGACAAGATCCACGAAAATGCGGTCTTTGATGGCTTTAGGCTGAGAAATGAACTTGGAAATCGAAATCAAACCGAAGTTATCGCCGCGTATCAAAGCGGTTAACGTACGTGTAGGCTTGACTGAATACTGAACGCCAAACATGTTACAAAAGATAATTTTTTGTAAGATACTCGAACCATTTATAATAGAAATGAAGCAAATCCAGACCAAATACGGTTCAGAGCTTTGAAAAAAATGCAAAATTGGATGTTGAGCACATCTTTATACGATTTACATCGATCTGAGATACAATGATATCAAAGGCCGGCGAGAGCGGTTTTTCACCGTTTGTGTTAAAAATTTCCTATGCTGATAAGAAGGTAGCAGGTGGCTGGTGCAGTAAAAGGAATTGTTAAGCAAGTCATTTGAGTGCAAGGATCTTGAACGAAGCAAATTGTATTTGGGAACAGATTTCAAAGAAAACATACCACACCAGGCATTCTTAGATCAAAGGAGTTATTAAAAAAAAATGAACTAAAAAAGAATAATTTGGACGACCATTCGAATCACATTTGAAGCGATTTGGAATTTGGAGGAACTGGAGGAAAAGGAGGAGGAATATAATTTGACAGCAGGTCCTCTAAAGTATTTCCCAGTTTCCATTTTTGATAGGTTATCGTTCCGAATTGCATATATTTGGCCAATTTAACATATGGAAAAAATGTGTTTGCATTTTGGTTAAAAAGCGCAACAAGCGTTTTCCCTTACCTAACAAACGCAGTCTTACCTCGGAAGAGAAGGAATTTTAAATACACTCAAGCAGGCACTGTTTACGGAAAGAATATTAAAGGTAATTAATTAAACCTTAGGACGCAGGTACAAGCATAGTAACACGCAGTAATGCAGGTCTTCCTGATGTTATGGTGCAAAGCATGCTATATGTAAACAGCAATATTCAGCTTAAGTTGAATGGTTTAAGTTCCACGAAAAAATTTGTAACTATCTTAAAATATTTTTATTTGTAAAGGTTGCATAAATGGAAGTTTCACTAACTAATTCAGAAAACCTTTTAAACATATTGCAGTGTATTTATTTTATATTTACGGTCGTACAGGATAATAAATATCCATGCATTTCTCGTTAAAACGCAAGGATGAAATTCCAAAACAAAGCAAACAACATTTAGAAAATGTTGCAGCAATCGCTGCAATCTAAGAATAAACAACGATTTGCCACTAAGCCGCTATTCATTTGGTATATGCGGACTTTAGTTTTAGTATTCGCGAGCGGACCTACATGCGTTTGTGTTGAAGTGAAATTTGAAAATCCACCTAAAGAATTTATTTTATAGTAAATTTGATAAAAGTTTAGTAAAGCATCGAAAAATGTGCTGGAAGTCAAATAAAACCTTGCTGTCATCAAAAAGTATGCACAGTTTTCCATGTGAATCGCGCAGGCTTTTCTTGATCTCTTATAGCATCATAGCTGGCATCTATGGTTTATCAAATTTTCTGTCTTCAAAATTTAGTGAAATATTCGGCCTCACCTCTTCACTTGAATCACACCGAGTTGCACGCAAAGTTTTTATGAGTTTCAAGAATAGGCAGAAGCCATAAGGAGTTAGATCAGGTGATTAGGGCGGTGACGAACTAGCTCGAGTTACATTTCTAGCGAAAAAGATTCAAAAAGAAGCATCATTGTAATGAACACGTCTCACGCGTTATCTTAATCGAAACGCTTTCCGCTCATAACTCTAGCCAAAAACTGTGAAATACTGTTCTTTGTTTATAGCTTACTACGGGATACGAAATTCCTAACGCTTCGCACTACTGGATACGCGGAAATGTTGAGGAGTTTTTGATATCTACCATCACTTTTTCACCTGTTATTGAAGCTATACAGCTATGCATGTGCAACTAAGCATAGTTTTGGCTCAACATCTTTTGCGATCTCACACAATTACACAAGCGAACGATGATTGATAAAAAAAAAAGTTAAACCTTTCGATTCAAAAATCGAACAGCAACGACAATAGAATACGATTACCTCTTGGAAATGAAGATGCCTGCCATGATCCATTCGATCCATTCGATCCATTCGGATAAGCAGATATCGAATACTGTTTGTTGTTATTATTGTTCCCCCATTGCTTTATGTTACGTGTGAGATAGTGCGGTGTGCTTTGTGCACACTTTTAAGTTCAACAACCGATATTGCAGGTCTAGTATACCTTCACGTTTTAGTAGCGAATACGAAAATTATTTTGTAATTAAGTTAAAGTATATAAAACCCCCCTGGAATATATTTTATTTGAACGCTTTAGCAAGTATTTCTATACGTAATGCAAACTCAGGTAAATAAAATAGCAAAATAACTCCAAAGCCAATTCTGTTGCAATTGTTATTGACACATGAAGAGAAAAGCATGGATAACATACAACTTCCTTTAGTCCTTCGCCATATACAGCGTTATATACATGAGTGATTTTTGATTGATCCCAGTTTACAAAAGCATCAGCAAAAAACCATTGCGCACCGTCGTTGTGCGTTTCCTCTTCGAACTTACGAAGTTTAGGCAGACGCAAATAAATAAAACACGCTACAAAGCAGGTCGAAAGCACTTCAATAAGGAGTAGCTCAGGCGCGTAAGGTTTCTTAAAGAATTTACTAACAAAGTGAAAAATAAATCAATTTTTTTAATATGTTTCCTAAGTTGTTGTCCAATCGAACTGCTTAAGCTATATATGTTTCAAAGTCTGCTGATAACGACGAAGTTGTAGGATGTGTATAGTAGATAGGCCTGACCTCACAGTTTTTCTTTTTCGCCTCTCTTTTTTAAGATGTCGCAACTTATCTACCTCAGCCTAAGCAACGCACATTAGATTATGTTTTGATGTTTTTCTTTAATCCTCTTACGCGTTGGTTTTCGCGATTTATTTTTGTTAATACTTTTACACGCACAATTTTCCGGGATTTTGTTGATCGTCAACTGCGTTAGCGTTCTCTATATTATGATACCTGCAAGTGAGCCATCGAAAACCTCTTACTTTTACTTTACTTTTCCGGGATTTTATGAAATGTTGTTTCTTCGTCAGAGTAGAGAAGTTTCAATGTAAACTTTATTTGCGTAATTATTTATTTTAATAATTAATATGAAATTAAAATTATAAGCTACAAAAGAAAAAGAAAGAGTTTTGAGTCTTGAGTAGACATATTTTATATGACATTCGTGAAGACAGATAAAGAGAGTTGCCTCCAGGCAAGCATACGTCAAACGCCTTAGAAACTACACAACTTTGGTTATGTCTATCACCGCAAAGAGTGAATTTCGTGTTGTGATAAAGCGCTGTTTTATGCAAGACAAAATACTAAAGAAATGGTGGATGGGTGAACTTCAATGTGGCCGCACAAATGCCAGGGTGGAACAGCATGCAGGTTACCTAACTAAGATTACAGCGCCGGAAGCGATTGAGCGAATCCATGACATGATATTTTACGATCCAACATGTGACTGTACGAGTGCTAGCTTTGGCCGCGGATATGCCCTCAAATGAAACACTGAAACGATTTTGAAGTGCTCGGGAAATAACGTCGTTTGAAAAGCACAAAAAAATTGGAAAACCGGTGAACTCGATGTATCGAGTTAACAGGAGCTTGTGTGAAAATACAAATTCTAACTCTGCAAAACAAAAAAAAAGAATAGTGTCTTCCTTATTAAGGTCGTTAGTTATTGCTTACGCTATGTTGTATGTGTTTGCACACTGCAGAGTCCAACCGTCACATTTTCCTTTCTTTCTCTTCTTCAGCTATCGGTGAGTTGAGATTTTTACAGCACATAGAGACATAAAGTATATCCTTATATGTTTGGGTGTTGGTCAGCACTCAAATGCAGTTATGTCTTTCGCTTGAAAGCACATTAACCCTCATATACAACTACTCTGCTCAATGTTATGTTTATCTCCTGTTCAGAAACTTTGAATTATGGTAAATATGGTCGATCTAAGCTTGATGTGTGTGTGTGTGTGTGTGTGTGTGTGTACATGCGGGGAACGTGCTGTGAGCTTTATATTATTCTTTTTTTTTTTTTCCTTCTCTCGTTATTGTGTGTCAGATTATTTATTTAAATATTTTAAAAAATTGGTTTACACGCAATTTGTTCACTTTTCCTCGAAATTTTATTTATTCACTCAGCAAGCCAGTTGCCACGTCGCTAAAGTTCACATAACACATAACAGACAACTTATACGTCTATCTGTTCGTAAACGATAAGCATTTTGTTTTTTTTTTTTTATGCACACATTTTTTATAATATAACCAAAATCCCTGTTGATTGGTAGCATTATATTAAAACAAAAACATGTAGTCGGAAGACTGCTAAAGACCGTTTACAATATGTTAAGTTAAACTGAAAATTTACTAACAAAGATATTTTTAAAGTGAACATAAATTACTTGTCTACCGC
Organism: Glossina austeni; assembly: GCA_000688735.1. Lineage (NCBI taxonomy): Eukaryota > Metazoa > Arthropoda > Insecta > Diptera > Glossinidae > Glossina > Glossina austeni. Next base: position 224,436 of record KK502436.1, on the reverse strand, counting down.
CAACTTTGATAATATATTGTTTGTTAGAGTTCCAATGTTTCCAATTCTCTGTTAAAGGACTAACCTAAGAGAATTCAAGGAGACACACGCCCCGATTGGCTATGTATTCTTTCTTATTCTGGGGGAATTATCATTTTTAGTCGCTTAATTTTTTATTTTGCTCATCATTTTATTATTTGCTGACAGCATTCAGCAGAAATGTTTAAAGACACTACAAAGTATATCAGCATCAGATTCTAAATCGATTTAAGTCTGTCCGTCTGTCCGCCAGTATAATGTACGTGGCAAACACTCCCCCATCCGCAATAATTAATCCATCGACTTCAAGTTCGGCAAAGGTTAGAAGGTTGATATCGAATCAATAGAGGGAGATATAGTGGATCAAAAGCTGAGAACATTTTACAAGAGATATACACTTTGCATGTTTTTTTTAGACCAGAAATGGAAAAATCAGCCATAGCCAGCCAGTGTTATGTATAACGATTGGTTAGCTTCCCTTTTTTAGTCCATCTCAAGATAGATGGGGAGTATAAAAGATAAAAGACAAGCGAAGTTCCATTGGGAATATGGACGACAGTCGGTGCTCCACTCTACAACCCATAAAAGATGCCCAACTGAAATTTATTTACGGCTTTTGCGACGACACACTAATATAACCCTTTGTGACGACGCAGCTGAATCATACTTTGCACCCAAGAAAGCCTTGCAACTGCTGGATCTATTCGCTCAGTTGTCCTCACATTTCCTCATTTTTCCAAATATTTATTGTAATGTGACACTTGACTCTCTTCATTGAAATTGCGCCTTTTTATTTAATCATCATGTGTGTATATATAGGAAAATTCATTTGGTTCTTCTTCTTTGTAACCGTTATTGTTTTTTTTTATTTATTTATTTATTTATTTATTTTTTTTTTTTTTTGACTATCGGGCATGACAAATTGATATTGATGAGGTACATATATATATATATATTTTATAACGGGAAAAAATTAAATCAAGGTTACTTGCAGTCCATGTAAAGTCCAAATGCGAAAGAAAAAAAAAACGCGTTATATATGTGAAAAGGTACATATAACGTATGAGATGTCATTTAAGCAAAAGAAATGTTATTTTTTACAGTTACAGTTACAACTAAAGAACACAATCATCATAAAAGCACGTTTCTCTACGAATTTACGTTAACAGTTAATTAAACGATGGTCACAATATTTAGTAAATGCGCACCGCCGGCACAGGGGACAAGTGCCCTCAATTTTCAACCATTTGTCTACACAAGCAGCGTGGAACTTATGATTACATGGTAGTGTTCTTAATAAATCGTTTAATTGAAAATCACTCAGACACATCGCGCAAGATGTCTGAAATTCAGTATCTCCTTCAGGATTGTACGTAGAGATGGGCAATCTTTCCTTGAGAATATTTGGCAACGTTTTATGTAAATCTTTGTACCATCTTTTTATTATCTCAAAAAGTTCGATTAATTCGGCACGAGTAGGTGTGTCACGATTTACCAACTGCCACAGCCTGTAAATTCTCGCATGAAAGTTTGAATCACGACCTCTTTCCAGCTCCCTTCGAGAATTTCCGCCTTGTTGTCTGCTATTAAGCAATGACATCTCTTCTAAGCCTTGGTTTCTAAAATGTTCTATCGCTCTTTTAATGACTTTCATCGCTATACCAGGGCATCTCAAGTATCTGCCCTGACTAATTGAATGTTTACAACTTCCAGGCATCGTTGTCTTAAGTCTTTTCTTAATATGCTTCTTCGCCGACTTTCGATTGAAGATTACCGATGACTTTGAAAGGTCACGCTCTACTATATCGTTCTATTAGTTCAAATTCCTTTCAAATTATTTGCATGCATTGACTTATTTTGCTCATAAGGAGTATTTTACAGAATTCAGAACATTACTTTTTCAAACTTTCACTCCGTCCTAACTAAACCTAATGACGATTTGCGACGTTTATAAAATGACAGCTAAATAATAAGAAGCGCCAACTTACTGTTCACAATAAGGGAGAATCGAATTTTTTTTTGTTTCTATTATCAACAACGTTGTATGCACATAGTAGCAGGGAAACTAAAAAAGAACGCATTCAAATGGCTGCTAATTAACAACGTTACTACTGCCATTTTAAGAAATATCTTAGCGTATCTTCTCATTTAGTTATTCCTAACAATAGTATAAAAAAACTTCTTTAAAAAATTGTAAAAATCATTTCGAAGCTAAAAATGCCATTCTATCCACAGGTAAGCGCCCTTTTAACGGGGTTTGTGGCTAATGAGCATAGTATTCTTTTATTCACTATTTCCAAACATTAGTCAGTCCACCTCTCTCTCCCACATTAGGAGTTAGTAGCTTGGCATACATATTCTGTTCTAAGGAACAAATTTAGTTTACCACATGTAGCAAATGTGTGTGACACTGGGGTACTTAATAATCAAGGCGATGTAAAACTCTAATGCAAAAAGCAAGGTAATCACATTAAAAATATGCACATGATAAACAAAAAGTGTAACTTATGTTTATGAACTCAAAATACGAACAAATATTTCCCATTAAAAGATTACCGCGAGAGCAAGTAGACACATCATAATAGGGCAAAGGTGACCATTTAAATGCCATGCATCACTTTATTTTCCCTAATGAAATATCAAAAATTATATTTTATGTATAGGGCATAGGCAAGGGGCTCAAAACGAGAACTGACATGACCGAAGCTTAGCAAAATTCCTTTTCTTGTCAAAGATCGTATTATACCTCACCTATTTTCGATATAAAGTACTACAAATTCGTTGCTTACTTTTCGTAGGTATGGTTATATAAGAGAGGAACCCAAAAGGAAATCTACGAGGTCCAAATTTGTTACGGTTTACTTTTGCATCAGATAATTAATGTTGTATGCCACAAAGCTTGCGAGAGAAGGTACATTAAACTTCCGCGGATGGCTACAACACCCAGGAGGAATTAGGACAAACCGGCTTTTTATTAAACAAATTTCGAATCATTTTCTAAATCGAATTTTCCATCTGTCTGGCCGTCTGATTTCTGCTCCACTATTAGTTTGTTCAAGTTACATATCGATATTTTTGATATGCTTTGACGACGATTCTTCGATACTTCGATGTGTTTTGCACCAACGTCGAAGACTTTTCAAAATGGATTGGATTGCATCGCTTATGATACTGTGGCATCTTTGATGCCTTAGTTTGGAAAATTCGTTATATGAAAAAAATAACAAATTTTCAAAAGTCCTCGACAAAAATCGCTGAGTGATAGTATTTCGGCTTTCTAAGTTAAATTTGATCTGATGGGGTAAGTTTTTGAACCAAGTCCCATATAAGTATTCCTACGAAAACTTAACCGATTAACATCTAACTTTGTATACTATATGGTTAAGATTAGTCCACTGGTGTAATCTGACATGGAATTAAACGTGCGAAACATGGACCATGTAGATCTATTATTTCAGTCCTTTGCTGGACTCTAGCCTATATGAGGACTCTCTTGCAAACCATGTCCTTAAAAAAGTGTGCTTTGTGGCATTTCGTCTCGACCGTAAATAGAAATTGCTTCAGGCAAGGCGGCGTAGGGTATTCAAGCTTCGTTTTTAGTTGTTTTTGGTTAAAAAGATTTCTCACTTCAATAGGAGAAACGAATGATTGAATAGAGGAAAATGAAGGTACGAGCACTTCTCGCATAACACGGTTATTTCATACCGCCCTCTATCGAAACCGTGTTATAAGAAACTTTTCTTTATTTATTGAAAAAAAGATATATTATGGAATAAAATAACTTACACTTGGGCATTATATAAATCAAAGCAATATGTGTCGGGTTGCATTGAATCCAAGACTTGACGTGTAAAACTTTATTATAATTTGTATTTCATGCCAAACTTGGGAATGAATTAAAAGTAAATTAATTACCGGTTTTTATAAAATACAAAAATTTAAAATATCTTCGAAAAATAGTAATGACGATTACAAAGTTAACTTCCATTAAAAACTGCCACCAAAAACCAAAAACCATTGATTTTTTCTCCTCTTTTTAACGATAAAATAAAAAGCAATCGAAGAAAAATCCAACGCGACGTGTTTTAAAATTCAAAAATTCTGTAGCGTGTTGTATCGAGGCCGCGTGTGACAGTACCGTGATATACGGTGGACTCCTGTGTGTATTTGCTTTGGAGCGCTGATTAGAAAATTTTCAGATAAAATGCAAATAACTTCTTTTGCTTTCACACAACAAGGCAAACACAAGGCTATTTCGTAAGTCTTTCTCAACGGGAAATTTACGATGCAGCTGAGTGCACAAAAATACAATTTTTCATAATTTCAAATATCGTTCTGTTTATATTACCTGAAGAAGTATGCAGCATATACAAACACACAATGTAGAAAAGAATGTTACCTTCTTCTTAGAAAAAGATCGAGCGAATATCTTACAGAAGTAAATTGTTCTCAAGAAAGGACATAAAACCATATGTATATACGGTTTGGAAATTCTTTCCTTCGCGATAGGTCATGCAATGGAATGAGACGAGAGATAAGATACAGGTAAATATATGTATAGCGTTGATATTTTAAGAGTAAGTTGATAAGTGATTAGACGGGTAGAACACTTTCGTGCAGATTCATTTAGTTACTGAATATCATTTAGCAGCTGTCGAGTAAATCGACAACACGTAATTACTTTGAAGACATTGTCAAGGCTTATGGCTGAAAGTGTTATAGATGACAATGGTAAGCGTTGCATACATACACCGCCTTCCGCATGGAACATTGGGAACGTCTCAGTCAAACATTTGAACTGCTCTGTTCAACTTGAAAGACAACAACTATTCAGCGATTTCGATGGGGAATAAGAACTTAATGCAAAAAAATTGAATTTCTTTTTTGTTTTTTTTTTTTCGTTCACAGCTTCAAAAGTTACAATCTTCGATCTTAATTTCGATTGCCTATCGAAAATATTCAATTCCCTGGAACTTGATAACCTATTGGATTTGCGGAAAGTGTGCGACTTTTTCGACGATGTTGTGGTGAAATATTTCAGGAGATCAAAAATTATTAAAATTGATGATAAGTTTATCGTGAAGTATTCCAAGTACATGAGGGAATATCTTTGCATTATAAGCGAATCCGTTGAGGATTTAGTGTTTAAAATTGAGTGTGAATATGAGCCGGATAAAATTACAAGCTTAATAGAGAATCTTGTATTCGATCAGGTGCACACATTAGAAGTTGACGATCCTTTTACGGAACAACTTATGCCTATTACAAATTTTCCCAACGTGGTAACGCTACGGGTATACGGGCCTGACGTCATACTGACGGATTTATGTAAGCTGCAAAAATTAAAACATTTCTTACATACGACATCCAAAAATTTCCCAACTCGTAAGCGACGAAAACTCTGTCATTAATTGTTTTGTGAATAAGCAAAGTAGGCGCTGAACAATTATAAAGAAAGAAATTCGTTGCAATATATCCCGCTTTAAATCTTATGAACGGCTATTCTAAGGTTAAGACCAACATCTCTCACAACCCACTCTAACATTATCTACGCAATCATTACTTATCTGAGAAGCCATGTTCCATCTATGAGCCGGATGTCTAATCTGAACTAGTGCCAAAGTGCTCAATGCTTTGCTTTTGCAACTTTTGGGCCTTCGTAATGGGTTATAAGGAAGGTCGTAAAGGCAAAATGTGTTATTACATCGAGGAATGCATTTTTTTAGAGTTCATAGTTTATTAAATTTTCCAAAATTGTTCACCTGCAAAGTACAAATTACCACTAGATTGCTAATAAATTGTTGTAAAAAGCAATTTGACGCCAGCATATGCTTAGAAGGACATTAAGGTATTTTTACTTATGGAAATTCAATGCACGTTTCAACCAATAAATTTATTCTATTCAAAGATTTAACACAACATGGAAGTCTTCGTATCTTGTCAGTCGTTCTTCGCATCTTGTCAGACCTTCTAAAAATGTTGTTAAGTGTATACAAATTTGTGGCAACCAACCAGTTTAAGAATTTCATTATTTAAGCCAGCAGTGAGTATCAGAAACATTAGAAATTTTCCGGCCTTGAATGTGCTAAGATATGGTCTATTTTTATACATTTATAATATTTCATATAACACTTCAGTGCACCAGATTTTATCAAGTTAGAAACAGGAGTCACGACAAGCGCCATCTGCTTACAAGATCTATGTTAATATGTAGGTATAGTAAGCTTGGCTGTATAAGAATCGACAATAAAAGGGCAGCAGGTGACTTCAAGTGTGATTATAGTCAATCGGCAACGCCAATCAGGACGCCTTAATCGCGATTGCTCTTCTTTGTTTGCTGTTCGATCGATGGCGTAAGTGGTGATGCGATTCCTTCGCCTTATTCCATATCGTTTAAGTATAAGTTGCTGTGTGTGAATAAACTCCAATCATTAGAAATTTATTTAGACTTAAGCCAGATGTTTTAGTGTAAAAAGTAAGATCAACAAAATTTGTGAAAATGAATATAAAATGTAAGCAATGACTGCACATGAATGAGTTCAGTGCTGGATATTGTGTGAAAATTAATATAAATAAAGTGATTATTTTTTTACTACGTATTCTGAAAGTATCACACATTTTACAGTTATCTAGACGATATCAATAAGTAAACACAAGGTAAAGTGAACCCCGAAGTATGGTAGCGATTGAACGTCCGCTGATGATGAGCAGGAAAAAGTCACACAGATGAGCACTTAAGTTCTAGAAAATGATTTCGAATCGATCAATAATAATAAAAGGTGGATCCTTGCTACTATGGCATACGTATATGCAGTCATTCAGATGGGTAGTGAAGCTACCGGCTAGAAAAGAATATAAATCAAAAATATTTCTCATCCTTTGTTTAAAGGAAACACGAACAAGTTGAACTCAACAGGAAATATCATACCATCATACAAGAATAGACAGACATTATATTGTCTCCAATGGGTGGAATACCCAAGTTATGAAGAAGATGACACATGGCTTTAAGGGATTTTTACATTGCTTGATTTTCTCTATTTTAGCGTCAGACAACAGCTTATTGGCCTGCCGGTACAGCCGGAATTTGATCCATAATTCATAAGTCTTCAAAAATAAGAATAAATGGTTTCTAGAAAATTTTCGATGTAGAGCATAAATACTTTATCCGAAGCATGCATGATGATAGATTGCCCAGTTTTGTGTATTTTTTTTTATTTTTACGAAAGCAACAAACAAATCTTATAACTAAATGATAAATTTGACAGGATGAGAGTCTTATGTCTTCTCTCTCTGCAATTGAGCAAATCAATAGCAGATTATTCGCTATGTTGAGTAAAAAAGGTTCAATGGTTTCGTACACCTAATAAAAACTCCCAATGACAAATTGATGCCACATATAAGAAAAATTGCCAGGGTTGTCAACTGCCATCTATTCAGCACATAAAAACTTATAATACATCACATGGTCAGAAAATGGGACGGTTTCGGTAAATTGCATGAATCCAATTTTTAGATATTATAAGAACCCCAACACAACCAATAACTATGAAATGGACGAGATTTTAAAAAACTGGATTCTTATATTATTTTCAGTTCATTATTAATTTAACATAAACTGTTGGTTGGTGAATAAATTAAAATAAAGCCGAGTGCACAAGGTGATAATGACAATTTAAGTATAATTTCATTTAAATGACGTATTATTGCATGCATCAAGTCGGTCCTCTTCTTCTCTTAACACATTCGGCATAGGCAGCCACATGAGTGAAATAATAAATATTTGTATACTTTATAATAATTATTTGTTTTGCTCGCTTTTAATGCAAAACAAAAACAGGACATGCATCATTACTTTTGCAACATAATAACAACAACGCCAGCAGCAAAACATAACCATAATACATGGTTCCTATGCACGGGACCCATTTTCATAGGTTAGTGTTTTTGTGCACAATTCCGTATGTATAGTGCTGTCGCATGTATGTTAACACTATTCGCATTCACACGTTACGAGTCTCGTCCTACCATACCATAGATGGATACAACATGTAGTCATACATAAACTATTTATGAGGTTTATTTAGATTGTGTTGCGGAGCTAGGAGGAGCGTTTGCTAAGTACGACCGAAGAGGCACTTTTAGTACAGTAATGCTTTCAATGCTATTACATCGCTTGCAAATGACATTTAGTTTTTATTTGTGGTGCACTTTCACAAATTCATCTCAATTTTACTTTCTTAGGAATTTCACTTAACTTTAGAACTTAACTTAAGAATTAGTTGCCAAGAATATTAACACATTTAGCTAAAAAGAAGAAATACGTTTCACATATAAGCGTATTAGACATTTGATTGGAAGAGAGCAAATATCTATTCGCACGATATATTTCACGGCGGATTTTCATCAAGAGTCAAACGCGCAGATGCAATTTTCATCGATAATCTTTTAAAATTTTTCTGGCAAAATTATTATGCCAAGTGGTTTCACATGTCAACTCTATATTCACATGTGTTAAGAAAGTTCTGCGAACCAGGACTTTAACGTGATGGAAAGCGGCATGTTTCCTATTGATCAACTGTCGGCGCTTTAGCTTGAATACGCCACTTAATGATGGTAGCTGTTGACCGTATGGGATGAAATTAATCGGCTGGCTAGAGTAGACCAGTTTTTGATGGCTGATACCAGTGTAACTCCATCAAGCACAAAGCCTACCTGTGTTACTCAAGCAGTTTACAACTTTTTTTCGATCAAAGCTTATTTCCGCACGGGTGTCATAAGATGAAATGCGCTTCAATTCTACCTTAATTTTTTGAAACTTTTCATCGACCTTATCAGTGACTTGTTGACCAAGGCACAGCGCACTTTTAACACCGGAATTAAGGGAATTCTCAGGCAGCAAATCATTTGCATTCTGCGGCTTTGGCAAACCTCCTAAATCCTTTTAAAAGCCTTTTTACTCACTGCTTAACCTCCAGCTGACGCAAATGTTATAAATGAGATGCACGTATGACGAACATCGATAAAGTGTGCATTTGTATGAAGCAAAAATACAAAATGTACCACCTGTGGTGGGCAGCTACCTTCTCCACGACCTTTGACTAAATACAATGTGCAATAAAATAAACAGATATTTATATATTTTTCCCTAAAGTACATTTCTTATCAGACAGTCGATACCACTTTCTTATGAAATTCTTTTTGTTTTTATTTCTCAATAATTTCTGGTTTTCCATCGATGACATCGATGCTCCAAAGGATATGCTGCAAGCGCTCCTTCACTAGCTTAGTGATGTATTTCAGTACTCGTGTAGCCTGTTGAAATGTTAAAAGAGAATCGCACTAAATTTGGGAGATATTATCGCAAATATTATTTCGGGCTTTGCAAATGTAAATCATAATATCGGACAAGCTAAAAATTATACATATATTGGAAAGTTGCGAATATTTGCAATGTAAAATGCTATTTAGTCTTTTTTATGTAATAGAATTTTCGAAAGAACTTGAATCGAGTGGTTTAACCCTTTCCACTCTTACTTTTTTTTTATTCCTACCATTAGCTACTTACAACTTTTTCAACTTACAACTTACAACTTACTTACTTACTTACAACTAATTTCAGATAATATATTGTCGACCATATGTCGTCATAGGAGTTGGTGTGGGAAATGCAGTGTTGATCCATAATCGATGTGGGAGTGCAGAGGATTAATTGTCAGTACAATATAATTCTAGTATCTAAGTAGATATTGTATAATATAGTGAACTGTATATAGTACAGTAAATAAAATTATTACCATTTTAAGAGATTTGGTGTTATGTTTGGAAAAGAATAAAATCAACCACTACCAGTCCATCTACCAGAAATCATTTGACTGACATTAGAAAGTCCCGAATTGAATTTTCATTCAAATTCAAGAGACGATAACTGAATTATTTTGTGCGATATTGTGAATTATTTTGGAGCACCCCATCTTGGCGTGACAACTGGTGGTAGGTGCGCGTGACGTCGTTAGTGGCTGAAAGCATCCAATTCGTGAACGTTATTTAAGGCTATTTATGCTTGGTAACGCAAGGGGCTATGGCATGAACATGCAATGCTTATATCGTAGTAGGAACGATTTTGACATTGTAGTTGGTCAATATTATCAACTATGTACCAAATGTGTACCACTCTGTGAACCTTGGTCTAGACATTAAAACACAGACGTATGTATGAATTTTTAATTGCACCTCGGATGTTGTGAGCATTTCTTTATATGGTTTGACTGTTTGCTTTTCGCACACACTCTGTACATGTGTGTTATGTGCATTTGTGTGTGTGTTCTGCAATAAATATATTGCTTTTGCCATTCTCCTGTTGGTAGTCAGATTAAAGCATAAAGCCGAATGATTGATGATATTCAAGAAATTAACTGTTAGAATGATATGTCGTGAAAGGGTATTCAATTCTTTCGACGCGATCGAACTGAAATCTATATAATTAAGCTTTTGCGCACAAAATTGTGCACATTTGAATTTTAAAGTTTTAAATTATATGACAATTCCTTTGGCTTGGCCACCACCGTAGTTCGTACGTAAGGCATATGTTATGTAAATATATATATATATATATATATATATATAGATAAATGTACGTGCTTTGTATATTAATATGTTTTAAGGACATTTACCGCTGCGCATATGCGTGTATGTTATATGCGACCGGTGTTTATGAGTCGGTATTACAAGTCTTGCTGACCATATTACATTACATATTACATTAATAAAAGACAGACTGACATAAATGTTGTACAAACTCACACAACGCTTAAGGCGAGAAGTTCATATTTATTGAACAGCTACAAAAAGCACACAATTTTCTTTACTTCAATATTATTAACAAATTATTTCCATATCTTTACATTGACAAGCCAGGCGGAGAACACGAACGCGAGAAGGAGGGAAATTTGAGCAAGTTTTACAGAGACAATGTGAACAAATAAGAAAATTTCTGACGAACATTTTTTGGTATATATGTATGTATTACTATTTTTTATTTTACGTTATTTTTTTATTTTTTTATTGATTGAGGTCGATATTCGAGTGAATATTGTTTACATATAAATTTCATATACCTATGTAAGGATGTTTTTTTTCTTGTTTTGTTAAAGCAAACTATTAAGCTCAGCATCGAAAGCTCAGTTGATGAGTACGATGTTGTGCACGTGTTTTAAATAACTATGAAGGCAATTTATCAAAACCAACGCTTTTTAAGGCACGCTTTACGTACGCACGCTAAATTATTTACATTGTTATTGGATTCACCAACAATGCCACCGCGTGGCCAGCTTACCATGGAATAGATTAATACAGAAACATGTGAAGACACACACAAACACTTAACAGCGGGCAGCTTCAAACCAAACAAGGTTATGAAAATTTTATTAACATTCATATTGGAAACTGTTCATATTCTTAAACACATCTTAAATATCTGACTAGATCAAGCCATGTCTTTGTTAATCTATATTATTTGTCTCTCTATCGCTGCGATTCTTGGCGCTAGAAAGTGAGAGCAGTAGCTAGGGCTGAGTAGGTATATTGTTAAACTCCACAAGATGAAATGTGGTTGTGATTTTTTGTATATCTCGAAAAATGTACGCACCCAAGATACCTTCAAATACTTCACTTCTATTAGGTGAATTTGGAACATTTTACGATTATTAAAAAATAATTATTTTTTTAATTTGTTCGGTGGAAAATTTTCCAATTCTATAATAAATGTGCTTTACTTACGCTACATTAGGTTGCGTGGATCTAAACAACCCCCAATATGCTTTCTATTATTAATTTACTTCTTATTCTCTGTGCAAAGACAAATTCAGAAGCAACAATTATTTTACTTCTTCTTTGAAACCAAGAAAGTTTAAAAGGAAAAGTTTTTTCAATAGAGTACAACGAAGTGAAATGAAATGAAAAGCAAAGGAATGGAGAAAATTAATGTATTATCTATTTGGTAAGAGTTCATGCTCATCCATAATTCAGTTTATTTCAATTTGTTTTGCCATCGATTCGCCTTATCCAAAGAGAAAGTGATACGACGTCGTCTTGTACGATTTCTGTCGGACAAATGCAAATTTCCGTTCATTAATATTCACTTAATATTTTCATACTTCAAACGGCAGAAGACTGCAATTGAAGAAAACGTAAAAACGAGGAAAAAATAAATATTCTTCTGTATGTATATAGTTTTGTGCATGTAACACTTAAACACTAAAAATATATCTTACCATTACAGTTTCGAACACAACATTGGGAAATACTTACGGGACTTTTTAATCGGAAGCACAGATTCAGGCAAATGATATTTATTTATTTACATATATGTAGTCTAGCTTGTGTGCTTATTGTCGATAAGCAATATTTCGTTTCTGTTCTCATCATCACTAGCAGATCGACTACCGGAAATTAATATCCAACAGATACCGATACTGAGGCAAGAAAAAATTCCATAAAATTTACTTGCGAGAGATGACTAATTGAGTTCGATACTCTTTTCTTAAAAACTTGAAATATCAGTTCATTACTCGTATTTTCCTAATCACTTACATTTGGGTGCAAAATTCGAATTCACAACACTCATCTTTCAGAAAATTCAATTTGAAAATTAAATCAATTCATTATATATAACTTTTAGCTTCACTTTCCAGAAAGCTAAATGACTTCAATCCTTTTTGTAGAAGAAAAAGACGACACAAAGGTAATAAAAACAAAATGTCATATGCGAAGTGCACCGAAGGAAACATTACTTTGCGTTTGAATTCTTCGTGATGCACAATTTTTGATACCAAGTGAAACAAATTCAGCCGTATGCGTTTTTCTGCTTAGCTAGGGGCCTTCTATAAGAGTGAAGTTTGCGATCTTAGGGCTTTCTTAGGAAAAAAAATTGAATAAAAATTTTTCCCTAGTCAGCTTAAGTACGAAAATCAAAGATTTTATAACTTAATACAATTTTTTAGGGATTTTTGTCAAGCAATTCTGGAAATGGCAGCCTTTTCTCAGCCAATCCACTCTTCGGTACGTCCTTGCGGCAACGCAACTTAGTATTCCAGATTTCATCAAAATATCTAAAATATTTTCACCCTATGACTTGAACGCAAGAATACATGGACTGACAGACGAGCTTAGATGAATATAGAAAATGGTTCTGAAATGGTTCTGGGTGCATGTGAACTCTGCACAAACATAACACACCCTGTATGGGAAGTGGTGTAGGATAATATCATAAATACTGTCCCCAAAAGGTAAGATGAATTTAATTTTGCCGTTTCTAAATCTATTGCGGCCTCTTTTCGACACAGATATCTGTCACAGTGATACCAATTTAGAAAAAAATATTTCCTATAAGCGGTGTATCCGCTTCTTTTAACTTGGGCGCAGTATTAAATAAGAGAAAGTTTTCAAATTTGATTTTTAAGGCACACAACTCTTTACAGTCGTACGTATACGTCCAGAATGCCTGCGATATGGTGTGCGATCGATGTTGAAGGCTTCTTGCAAGCAAGTATTATACACAAGCTATAGGCTGTTTCGAACAGCGTTAACCTTTCCTTAGATGCCTAAAACCCACACAAGTGTGAAGTTACCTCCATTTGCCTGAGTAACCGCTCACAGTTTCAGATCCTAAGCAAAAAGGTTGGCGCATACTTGTACAGGGCTCACCATATTTATGAGATGCTTAATATGAAAGTCGTTTTTCTTACGACAGACAAAGTTTGTCGTTTCACTGAAATGCTTTCAATTAATATCCAATTTAACAAAGTTTTTGCTTAAAAAAAACGTTTTATTTCTCAAAATTAATTAACAATTTTCTATGTATTTAAACAACTGTTATAAGTATGCTTTTTATACGGTAGCTATTTACTCTTAAAATCTTTGATATGCTTTTCATTTTCACTCTCATTTTCATTTTCTATATCGTCTTTTCCCTATGTCGCAACGGTATAGCTGCTGGCTGCTCTACGCTGATTGTGTAAATGATTGGCAATTCCTTGTAGTTTAATTACCATTTGTGTGACTTAATTGCATGGAATGAATATATAAATGAACAAGCGAATAGTTTATTATGCATTAAGAGAGTATGTAAATAAAAAACGCATTCATGCAAACATAAACATATATTGTAAGCACTTCACCACAAAATAATGATAAAACACAAATAATATCATATCAAAACAGATTGTTGTTTATTTAATAAATTTCAGTTTAATTGAATTATTAAAACCTCTTTAGTGCTATTGTTCTATCCAAATCATTCTGTTGAGTTTTTATGCAGCAGAGAACACAGAGAAAAAGGCATTAGACTTTAAATGATATAAACATAAAATGAATTTTATTATTGTTGTTATTATTATTATTATTATTATTATTATTATTTTCAAAAACCGCAAAATTACAAAATTCATTCATTCGTTAATATTTATGAATAATTCCAGGTAAGGTATATTTTGTATTCTGTGCCTAGAGAGAATTGTTTTCAGCACAATTTCAATAACAACACAATCGTAGACAAATAAATTCAGGTCAAATGTCATAAATAAAGTGCTATATGGCAACATCAGAAACATGCACACAATATATTTGACCTTCAACCTTTAAAAGAAAAAAAAAACACACACACAAAACAAAAAAAATATACCCAATAAACAAACTAGAAAACAAAACAAGTAAAATCACTATAGTGAGCCGCGGCTCACCATTAAATACCCTGCACCACTCGGCGGTTATTCATACTACGGCCTTTCAAAATACGACATTGTATTGGAAGTGGCCGAAGAAGTGTTCCAAAGTGTTCACCACTTTCAAAAGCATTCGGCCTTGCGTTAAAACATGCAAGTGTACCAGATGTCATTAAAATTTCGAAAATTTGCGGTCTGCAGGTTGAACGCAAGAAAACAGGATGGACGGATGGACAGGCAAACTTAGATCAATTCATCGATCGGTATGATAAGCGGTTGGCCTATCACGAACACTTCTGGACGCCGCACAATCTTAATATACCTTCGTACCGCAAGCGATGTAGCGTAGAATAATACCAATAATTGTGGTGGTGCCAAATATAACGTAACTACGTTTAAAGATGTGCACATTTAGATAACAACCATGCACGAGTACATATAAAGATAATCTTGTAAAGAGTTTCAATAAATATTGGCATAAATGTTGGCATAAATGTTGCCTGAATAAATAAACAAATTTTTTTGCCTATAAAAAAAGATAATAAATAAATAAACAAATAAATAAATTCATTTTAGTAAGAATGACGTAATCAAAATAATGTCGATTTTTGAAGCGATTTTCAGAAAAAAAAAAAATAGAAATATTTGTAACGACTCGTAGAGCGCCGCAGGCTTTGAGCAGACACAGCAAAATTGCTTATTAGATGGTTTCATAGTAACCAGCTTTGTGTTTCCTTTCTGAGCAGATGTCATAAATTAGAAAGCTTATGGTTCACAGAGAGTTTGTAAAAGTTATGAAAAGGTCATGGATTTTGATTGTCACAGAAGTTTAATGGAAATAATAACATATCGTGTTATTAATTATTCAGTGACCAAATAAAATCTATTATTATTATTATTATTATTATTATTATTATTATTATTATTAATACAGTATTCTAAGAGTAGAGTCTTAAACCACTAGCGTTGATGATTTTTTTTTATTTCATAAAAACCATGAGGCAGGTTTTTTTATTCAAAAATGCTTTCATGTAAAGGACCGCCTTTGGGTGTTTGTAAAAATCACTTTCCCGGGCATCAATTTTTAGTCAGTTTTTACAAACACGCAGTTGCTTTATTAAAATGTGGTCCTGAAACATTATTGAAAGATGCGAATACTGGAGCCATCTTACGTGGCATCTACAGTACTTGAAGAATGAGGGGCTACCGATTTTCTTTCGGCAGATAGATCGGATAAAGTAGTATAGTAATAATGGAGTGCTTTTCACAACCAGAATTTCTTTTCGTACAATGCTGGTTAACGCGGTTTTCTAAAAGAAGGCAATGAATTTCCTTTCTTGTAAAAACGATGTCCGCGTAGGGGATACAGAGGTATAAAGAATATGCGTTCACATCTTCCAAATTTCATCTGGATGGTACCGTAGTTTAGAATTTTTGTTTGCTACACTTATTCTGCCCATTTGTAGAAAACGAAATTTTCACTTACATACACATACAAACGTACACATACAAACAAGTATGAATGTTGGGGAATGAGTAGAAACCCTTTTCACCACATGTTGACACGAGTTTCCTTTTTTTTTTTTTTGTTTTGTTGTCACTTCCTTTTCGTTTTGTTCTCTACGCTTGTTTATCTTTTCTTTTTCGGCAATAAGGAACTTGTAACTTATAGACTACAAAACCATTTGCAATTTCAGTGTTTTTAACTAAGACTCTCTTAAAGGCACACACACACACGCTCATGCAATACTTGTACTGTCATATAAACGAGCTCATATCTCTAGAGAGGAAACCCGGAGGAAGTAAGAAAGCAGTAATACGTAGACGTAATATACGAAAAAGCAAAAAACGAAACCTTTTTCAAAAAAGGTTAAAAACAAATGGAAGCATCCTCACTAATTTCTTGAGAACCGTAATATAAAAAGTTTGTTTTAATCAAGCAAAGAAAATTGTCTTCGCAAGCTTTAAGCCCGAATTTTTTATCTCATAGAAAAATTACATTAGAAATGAAGAAGGAGTGACGTCCTTTCAATTGATTTCTTTAATTGAAGTTCAGGATGTGTAATAGACAATGAAAACCCCGTTGGAATTAACGATAGCTTGTTGGCATTGTTATCAACATGTCCGTACATAGTTATATAATACTTACGCCACGAAGCAAAACAAACCAAATTCTTTATTATTTTTTGTTACGCTACGGCGAAGATGTTTCTTTGTTATCAAGTGTTTGTAAGAAAAATCAAAAAAAAAAACAAAAAAAAACAAAAAACAAAAGAAAGAAATTTATGGTTTCATAACCGCGGTACAAACGTTAACACCCGTTGTTTGGTGTACGTGGCCACTACTTGCAACGACATGGGCTTCTCATGCCCTTTCTCTTTTATTAGAATTTCTTCCATTCGT
The DNA here is from genome assembly GCA_000688735.1 of Glossina austeni. Taxonomy (NCBI): domain Eukaryota; kingdom Metazoa; phylum Arthropoda; class Insecta; order Diptera; family Glossinidae; genus Glossina; species Glossina austeni. The sequence goes on along the minus strand of KK502436.1, from coordinate 207,295 downwards.
TAGGATGTGTCATATATATATTTGGCCTATGGATCCAAATTAAAAATTGTTGCCGATGTTTGTGACGAACCACACTCGCTTTCATATTTATTTCCATATATTATTAGATTGGAAAGGATGAAATCCGTAGTTAGCAATATTGTCCGTCTTAACTTATTACTTGATATTGGTTAATATTTGACTTTACTGCAGGTGTCAAAGCATTTTTTAAAAATTAATTGTGTTGGAAATGGAACGGTCGGAAAGTTGCACTATTACGAATTAGGCTGACATAGAGCTAGGGCATCCTAGGCCGAATGAAACATTATCACAGCGTACTTGAGTCTGTACTTGGTTCGCTCAATTTCGAGCAGACAACTTTGAACCATGAGCCACATGGTCGCTAATGATAAAATAAGGCTCGACATTGTGGTTTGCGATTAAATCATTTAACTGAAAGTGACAAAGTGAAAACGTTGGATTTCTCGCAGTGTGAGACCACACCTTTTGACAGGAGATTGTGAATATTCAAATTTAAGATTGGGCATAAGTGAAGACTAAAGAATATAAGGCAGAAGTTAGTTAAGAATTTCATTGGAAATTATAAAATTTGCTGTGTTTTGCATGACCACGATTTCACTTTATTCGTGTAACTGCAGAGAAAGTACAGAATATTCGGTGAATTTACTTAATAAAACCTGATTCACTTTATTTCAAGGTTACAAAACCTTCCACCGGTTTCCCTTGATATTTTTTTTTTGTGGATGTTCAAGTTCACAAAAACTTTGTGTCTTGTTATAGGAACTCTAGTAAAGTCTAGGGTCAAAGCGCTCTATCAAATTGCAATTAAATCGATCGAATTGAAGGTGAAGGACAGTTCCATCGACTGGGCCCAAAAGAATCTCACGCACAAGTTTTTTAAAATTCATATATCTGATTAAAGTAAGGGCACAAACATTTTGATGTGCTTCCGATTCTTCGATGAATTTTTCCGTTTTGCTGCGTGTTTGCGCACAAGAAGATTAAATTTATTTCTGTAAGATGTTTGAAAATCATTGAAGATCTCTACAAGTTTTTTGCAATGAGAGAAAACAGATACGTGGATGAGATTGAGACTAAGTTTTTCACTGCACTCTCTCTTTGCATATATCTTTATAGGGCAAATGGAACGATGCACTTAACATAACAAAAAAAATTATTTGAAATGTTTCTTTAGCAAGAGCACTCGAAGATAAAAGTGTCGGTTAATTAACTAAATGTCATTGAATTGCTGGAAACGTGCTCGAGCAGTAAATGCCTTAAAACTTGTTAAACAACGAGCACAACAACTAAAGTTATTTCAATTTACAAGAAGGGAGAGGAACTGACTAATTCACAAAAAGAAATACGATTAAAAGGAAATGTATTTTAAAAATTATTTAAAATTTTCCATCTCTTTAAAAGTTTCCCTTTAAACTCATTAAATGTTAACGCATTTCATTATATCACTCATAAGAGGGTTGGCTGGTGTTGCATTAACGCAACGCAAAGCTCAGCGTAAAGTCAATGTTACCGATGACTATTAAACGTCAAGGCTGTCACCAATGTCTCCTCCTATCGTGATTAAGCCAACATAAAACTTGTTGTAAATCATACGTACACGGATGCGCACGTATCAAGACCTAGATAAACATATACTTGAACACTTGTTATAAATGTGAACACTTGTTTTTTTTTTTTTTTTTTTTTGAAATCTCATTTATAAACAAGAGTAAAAGGTCGACCTACTTTTTTCCGCATCTATCTATTCTTATTTTGTGTAAAAATTGTTATCTTTAACCTCATTTTACTAATTTTTTTTTTTTCGTTTCCTTTGCATGTATTTACTCGACAACTTCTTACACTACTACTACGGCTACCTTTGCACACCTACTGCTTATGTTAAAGCAAAAATAGTACTTTTATGTTGTTGATGTTTTCTTTTTCCTCTTCTGGTTGTGACTTTTCCTATCTTTTGTTGTAATCAAATTTATTATAAAAGCCAGAAAATGCCAACAAAATGTTCCATTAAGGTAAGCAAAGACTTTGCTATGAAGTGTTAAACACCTGGACTTCTAACGTTTTAGCAGTTGTTGTTATTGCCGCAAGCTTCTATTTTGCTTACTTGTGGTGCGTACTCAAGAAGCATTTTAACTTCATTTGCATTCATTAACGAAGAAATTTTTACTTTTAATTTTTTTCAGTTTCCTTGTGCATCCAAATTCTCTCTTTCGTTCATTTACAGTACCGCAGCCGAAGCAAAGAATGCGGTGCATTAATTTCATCATTTAGTTTACAACATCTTTCCTGGCTATGCATCGACAACTCTACTCTACTATATATGAAATACATCTTAGCTTATAACTCCCACATAGACGAAGTTAACCAATCACCTCATTACGTGTGTTTAGATTTACGGAAGTCTTAAAACGAGCTTAAGATAGAACTTATGTGTGACATTTGATTTTATTACTTTTCAATTAATCCTGCGACCAATCAACAGCACTTGTAAATTACCCATCTGACGACACTCAATAAGTCCTTAGGATGACAAACAGATGTAGGATGACTACTAACGAATCCATAGTATTTCTAAATAGCAACAACTATCAAAGGAAATGCGTCTGTGCCTATATGCCGCTTTAAAAACTTACTGTGCGATGTGCTACATGCGGACTAAACAACATTTCGAAAGGCGAACACTCGGATGTCTTAGACAGAAAATCAATTCGCTAGGTAAAGTCGTATAAAAGGTCTGGAAACAAGAGGAGTTTTGAACACAAAACGAACTGATAATGATTGAAAATACCCAGCATTCGAATCTAGCGAGTTTGTGGGGTTTCGTCCCTGCGTCCCAACTACTGCAATTGAACGCGCAGTTAAATTGAAGTGCTTCTCCAACGATTATTTTCATCAGGAAATCATTTTGAATGGCAAGTCCTCAAAAGCTTGATGAATGTGAAGTTCGGAAAGAGCCGAAAATTTCAACAAATCTTTATACACTTGTAGCAGTTACTGGTTTTAAAATTTAAGCGCAATATTTACTAACTGATGCTAGACCTATTGACACATTCATCGCTAACGAGCGAAGGTATTCAAGATCCCAAAAAGAAAAACAAAGTTTTTCTTACTTGTTTATTAGTTATCAAAGGAAATGTATTTTGCATACCTTTTCCGTATTTAACCCGCTAAGACATTTAGCGAAATAAAAAGTGCAAACAACACGCGCAGCTTTTTGCAGCCCTTTTTAATTATAAAATGTAGATTCAGTAAAAGAAGACAAACAATTGTAACTTGCAAAAGAGAGAGGGATGTGTATAAAAGGATAATTAGGTCCGTTAAAAGAATTAAAAGTAAATTAGAATAAACAACAGCGAAAAGATAATAGATTTGGTTTTTAAATGAGAAATTAAAAATGTCTTTAAAGACATTTGAAAAAGTCATTTAAAAAACATTTAGAAACAATTAGGAAAGTTTAACTTGTCTTGAAGTAAGTCCTTCTCACACTAAGATGCAACGCGTATTTAAAAATCTTTAATTTTCCACTTAATTGCCACTACACCAATAGACTGAAAACTGCGTAGTTTTGTAAGAATTTAACACAGCTTTGAGAATCGTTGTTAACAATTTTCAAGACAAAATCACTTTCAAGACAGAAATAATTTTAATAACTTTTTGATGAGTTCTTACAATTGTTATAGGAATGTGTGTTGATAAAGTTAGTCGATTGACTCGCTGAATAGTTTAACCTCACTTCACTAATTGAGCCGTTTATTGTGAAAGTGGGGCAAGTCTGTAAGAGCGTAGCGCTAATTACAGATAAAAGCAAATATGAGCCCTTTAGTTATTAACAACTTGTAGTGGAAAAAATTCAGATCCCCTAATATTTGGGAGATGGAAGATGAAGGCTATAGGAAGTTACTAGCATAAGCAGCAGTTGGTTTAACACGCCGCAGCTTAAGGAAGGACTAGCACAGATGATCCGGGAGGAATGGATGGCCATGAGGAAAATATCAAAAGGTGAAAGAGCATGCGATTTATCTGACAACTAATGAGCTAACCCAGGCAAGAATTAATTACAAGATAAAAAAACATTATCATAAATGATCAGAAAGTCTTTTACGCAGAAAGTTGGCAAAATTCGTCACAACTTAAACTCAAGTCGGTTATTCCCGTTTGACATTTTACTAATTGCATCCTTCATCGACTACTGAAATATTGCATGCAATTAATTATTGATTTAAGCAAATCTTTTTTTCATGATTCTCTTTTTGGACAAAAGTTGCGTTGTGCTTTTCTCAAAGTTTATTTCGTTTAATTTTTTTCTTTGGTTTTTTTTTCTCTTTCTTAACTCTCTAATGTTATAGCTTATCATGCATAAAGTGCCTGCGTGATGGCTTTTTTTGCTTCCTTTCTTATTACGTTAGTTAGTTATATTTTATCGCATGCAAAATTGTTTGCACATCGTTTCCCTTTCCGCATAATTAGCTTAAGGCGATGTATTTACAATTTCTTCTGAAGCTTTTCATAAAAACTGACATACAAACCAACCAACTTGAAAAGAACACATATATACATACACATATATAAAAAAAATGTTGCTTTATTTATAAATTAAGTAAAAACCACAGATTTGCATTAAATCAATATAAAATTGCCGGAAAATAAATTCTACTAATCTCCTTTTTTGCTTTCGTATAACTCTACATCATACACTTACGTATTTATTTACTAAAACCACAAAATTGCTAAATTTCCGATAAAATATGTGTTTATGGAATACATCCGTAAAATAACAATACCAGGAGCCACATTTCTGTACACATATGGTTATGAAGCGCTTACGGTTTTTATATACACAACACCTGTACACATACAGAAGAAGGAGAAACAAGAGCATTTAATTTATGATTTAATAATTTATCGACAATTCGTACATACATTGCTTGCTTACCATTGTTGATTGCAGAAATCTTATGCATTCTCAACTTACTTTGGTTTCGACTATTGACTGCAATTTCTCTTAAAAGCATTAATTGTTGAGAGAGAGAGAGAGGGACAGAGGGACAGAGGGACAGAAACACAAATTTTATGACTAAATACAAATATATATTTGTGAAAATTTCTCCCTGGTATGTTGTCTTAGTTTTCTTCTTCTTTTTATTTAGCACTTTTACGTTAGTTTCCAGTGGCACGTTTATCTTTGACTGAAGTCACATTTAGGCCAGCAAATAACAAACTGTCAATGATTTGCAATGACCGATACATAGTAAAAATACGATAAATTTCAATAGTCACGTTTTATATTTATGGCCTGAACTCAGATATGCATGTGTGCGCATCCAACACTAAAGCTCACTGAAATGTTTTCTTTTTTTTTTTTCATAAAATTTAAAACAAAAGCAAATCGAAGAAAGTGTGCTGTTAATATATAGAACTTAATATTTTAAAATACAAACTCTGATGCGTTGTGACATTGTTACTAATTCAAAATAATATAACAATCTTTCCTTTCTCTAAAACTTTGTGTTGTCTTTTGTGCGGGACATTTCGCACATACCGCCCAACCGCACATTCATTAGAATTCCAAAAGATATCGCATGTTTTTATAGAGACAGACAATGTTTAAGCGAGATCTTGCAAACACTTGCGGTAGAGAGAAAACTGTTCGAAGATAGTTCGGCTTCACCGAGACTTGCCTTTTCTCATTCCAATCGAACCGGTTGATCCAAGAAGAGGATACAAAAATCAGAGAAACTCTTTCTGCGATGCGGGAAGTTCAGCTTCAGCGACCTTTCTCTTTTCTCCTTCGTATAAAAATCGGACAAAGTCCTTCCACGATGCGGGAAGTTCGGCTTCTCCAAGCTTTCTCTTTCGTCATTCAAATAAAACTCGGACAAGCTCCTTCCACTTTACGGCAAGTCCACCTTCACTGAGTTTTCTCTGTCCTCATTCGAAACGAACCGGTCGATCCAAGAGGAAGATATGAAAATCAGACAAACGCTTTCTACGATGAGAGAAGTTCGACTTCAGCGACCTTTCTCTTTTCTCCTTCGAATGAAACGAGGACAAACTCCTTCCACGATACGGGTACCCCGGTTTCAACGAGCTTTCTCTCTCTGCTGTCGAGCCGGGTTACAGTACGCAGGTATTAAAATAAAACTGTGCATAAGTACTTCTTAGCCAAAGGTTGCTTGCTCTCCCATTACAAGTACATAAGTAATAGCATAAGTAATAGCTAAGATTGAAGCTATATTGAAAGCAATGTTGAGCTCAATCTCATATAAAAAAATGATTCCCGATAATGCTAATGACATCATGCCGTAGAAATCAAAGCGCATGTGTCTACAAAGATATTATTTTATCCTGTGAAACCTCATTAATAACAAGTAGTATTACGATGTATGATCAAATGACCTGCAAATGCAAAGCAGAGTAGCACAACACATACACACAACGTGCTACTTCATCGGATACTAGAAATCTATGCTAAGCTATTGTGCTCATATATTTTTCAGCTGAATCAGCTCATTGCCAACCTGAAGGCCAAGCCGAAGACATAAGTAAGCAAATCGACAGTCTGTCAAGTCAATCTCATTAGATTTAAATGAATTGCCTAAAGAAGCAACAATTTTCCTAAAAAATCTCTCTAATGTTTACTTGACACATTATTTTTCTTCCTGCATTTTAAACCAGTACGAACTAAGCAACGAATTCTTATAAATCGGTTTCCCAGTTCCTCCTTGTTTTAGTAAAATGAATCAAGCGCCACCTTCACCTCGATCGCATCGAAAATCTTAACTTTAATTTTCGAGTTTCGAGATCAATGTCGATGACTTTGTCTTTATATAAAACTATTGTTATATAAGCTGTGACAATGTTAAACTTGTATACCCCTTAAATACCGTGGTTTACTTCAACTAACTTGAGTCTGAATTGCCATCAATGGTCGATTGGTGCTGAGGAAATTTTCCGTTACTTAACTCGGTGGAGTGTAAAAAGGTGAGCTTTTGCAGATATATTCCATCGCCTATAAACTATATACATGAACACAACGACTAAGCTTAGTTTCAACTTACGTACTAACCTTTGGGTGAATAAAGCTAAATTCTCTCATTTGAGGGTCCTCAAAAGTTGGTAGAAGGAACTTAATGGTCCATGCCTGTTCTCAGGCCTTAATAGTGCAGCATGCTGAATATTTTTCCTTCTCGTAAATACGATCAACCACAAAGGGTATATCTCCTGCACGAGCAACACGGTTATGGCCGAAAGGCAGGGGAGAATGAGCAGCCTAGTGAATGTTTTATACCTTCATCGGCTGAGCACTCACTATACTTACAATCAAACCGCATAGAGATTTGAGTCCCTGAAGGCAGACTTTGCAGGCGCTCCTCTTATTCACTCAATTACACGGCAGCGCCATTTATGCCGAGTTAGTTACATCGCGTGCATCCAATTAATTCAAACATGGTTTTTATTAATTGTTCTTCATATAATTTGTTTCTATCCTCTTCGCATTAGGAAAGTAGATTGAAACCGATAGACTCGATTACTTTAAAATATAGAAGATTTGTTGTTTTGGTAATCACTTTATTAAAACTAAAACCAAATTCCGGGAAATTTATAAACTTGCGATGGCTATTCTTAAACTGCTCCCTCCACTGATGTGTTCACTATTACGCGATGTCTATTTAATATTTAAAGTAATTGAACATCAGCTGTTAGTATGAAAATTGCAGTTAAATGTTGGAGGAAGAATAACTTTAATCGAACAACTCGGTCGATAAGTTGATGCCCTTTCACGCACCGTATAATCGCACCGAGTGGCTGGAGTTAATTTTGATTAGAAAAGAAAAACGAACTTCACTCCTTTTCCTTCGCTTGCAACAAGAGGCGATCGAAAATGAAAATGAAAATGAAGAGGCAAAAGTACTTGAGTCGAGCGTTGACTCTTAATTTTGCAAATCAGAAACATTTGATTGAAAGCAATAAGAGATCAAAATGTGCATTTACTTTCTTTCCTTTTTCCTTCTTTTGCCTTTAAGTTCATGTTATAAGCTACTGAGATAAATAAATCGTATCATGTTTAAAAGAAAACGAAAGAGAGCGACACACAAAGCTAAAGCGAAGAGCAAGAACTATTCTCGTAGTACACAAGTACCCACTTATGTAACGAGTTTGAAGAAAAGAAAAATGGGAAAAGTTAAAATAAATTTGTAATTGGATAACAGTAGCTGCAGGTTACGGATGAAAAAAAAAAAAAAGAAAAACAAAAAAGTTGTTAAAAACAAACTTTAAAATGTAATCTAAAACATTTTTGCTTAGATTAATTGAAATAAAAAATGTGTATGACATTCAATGTCAATTATAACTTTTTAGAAACGGTGTTTGCTTACATGTACATACATATGCGAGCATATCAGGTGTTATTGTTTATATCTGTTTGTTTTTTTTTTTTTTTGCATTTCAAATTTAATTAAAAATCTACTTACAAATGGCAGATTCACTTGTGCACGGTTTGCTTTGACTTGTTCTTATCAAAGCCACTACCTGTGAAACGTAGAACAAAGACCAGATTTGTCCTCCGCCTACATATACACGTGTACATATCCAAATGCATCACTTATTTATTTCACTCAAGCTCTTTATTAGAGTTTGCAACGAAACAAATTGTCTACAAGTTTTTGTTTTACTTACGATGCACACACACGCAATGCATACGTATTAAATGACGTTTTGCTTACTACACGCAGAGAGAGAGAGAGAGGGGGAGAGAGAGCAACTTTTTTGACATATTTATTTGTCTATTGTCAATCAAATTTATATTGTGAACAATCCATAAACAGTAGCAACACAAAAATTATCCTCACAAGATATGCCGGAGTAGCCCGTGGGTGTACCAATTAATTATAACGTGCAATCAAAGAAGCATGTAATCGAAGGAACATTACATTACCTAGACATACTCTTCTTTGTCTCTAAATTATGGTGCGCGGATGTTGTCTTAATAAGCCTTTAATTTATATTTGAAAACATGTGCATAAGAATTCACTTTTTCGATTCTTTTATTTAACTCGAAGTGCTATTCAAGGCTGGCGGCGAAGGAAAACAAGTGATAATTCGACTAAGTGTAATTAAATAAATGCATTCGACACGTCCTGTGTTGCAGCCTGTTTTGCAACTTCTGTTAAAGGGGAATGAGCGCAACGTACTTTCAACTCCGACAATAGCATCTCTTGTGATATATTCTTGTGATTAATAGGATTCTGATCTTCTGCGATCGAAGAAGTTCGCTTCTCTGTTCATTCTTTCATCCAACTCCTTGTTTTCGAATGTTCTTCTGATCGCAATGTTTATTGGGTTGGTGTAGATCCTCAGAAGTGCTGTGGGAGACACGCTTCAAATTCAATCCATTAGCAATCGATGCGTGAGAGAAGACTAGGCTTTTTGTTTTTGTAGTATAAGACAATTCCTTGTGCTTTCTTCATATTCAAAAGCAGATTATATTCAAAACTCAAACGTCGTGAATTTTTCTTTTTGTCCAAGCGAACCATATTTTGCGTAATTTTTTAGCAAGTTTTCATTAATAGCACAAAATATTTTAGTAATTAAAACTTATTAAGACAGTGACATGTAGTAGATAGGGCATGTAGGCATCTTCGGTCAGTCCAAAGACCAAAAAACACGAAACGTGGAAGAATAGTGAAGGTTTTGCAAGACCCAACCATACCGTTGAATGTCTCAACATATTTGTCAGCCGGATACTTGAGAGACGAGGACATTTTTCATCTATGTTCAGTGATTAGTCCTTTTTTACGCTGATTTTGCCTTTCTTTGCCTCTCTTCACTTGAAAGCGAAAATGTATGCTAGATATACAAGTTTCACGATCCTAGCGCGAGAATTAACAATCGAAACAAAAATAAGGCGAACCTGAGTAAATTTTTGAATGCCTCCTATAGGGGAGGGGAGCTTTGATGCATAAATTATGCAGATCCGTATATAGTTTTATATAAATTTAAAGAAAACAGTCGTACTTGGATCACCCAATCAGTCCCTTGCAGAAACTTCCGAGCATTCCATCGTTAGGCAAAGAAAAATAAAATAAAGTAACGTTTCCCGTTCTATTCATTTTGCATTCAAAGCAATTATTCAAGTCACTTATTCATTGGTTTGCTTTCGTAGAGGAGCTTTTCTTGAAAATTTCACTCAAAGGAACACCTGGTAAATTGTTGCTGTCTTGCTTGACGGGTTAAGTGCAAGATAGACATATTAGTGTTGCCTTACTGCAAGTGATTCTCATTTCCATAATCACAAAGACATATTGAAAGCAATGTAACAGGGTTTACATTTAAAACTAATTGCTGTTAATTATGCAAATGTTTATAATTTTTATTTTCTTGCTACGAGAACACATATTTAATAAGACCACAATTTAATATTTCCATATAAAAAAGAAAAAAAAACGACTTAAATAAAAGGCTCACTTGGAAGGGTCTTCTGTGTAGTCGGATATCCCAGTGGATGGATGGAGGGTATAACCTCTTGTGAGTTGAGTTTCTGGCTCAATGTGTGCAATGGCTCTCAGCGTTCAAGACCAACGGTTTCATTCGCAGCTTACTCCTCCAAGTAAGATTGCGTGCTAGGGACAAATAATGTTAAAACTGGTTTACGGTATAATGATAAGTTGATTTTCTATGACTCCAAACGTTTGTGTCGCTAAACGCATTTGGATTCAAAAAGAACTCACTCACCAGTTTAGGCGATAATCGAAAAACGTTATTAGTTTTCAATGCTTAAGTTGTTCTCTCACTACTTTGTATCCGTAAGATGTCTTGAAGTGTGTATATATGAAACCGTAATTGAATTTTACTACTAAAGTCAGTTGTTTTAAAAAACGGAGTCCGAAACAAAGGAAACTCTGGTCGCAGCAGAGTTGAATTCTTTTTCAAATTATTAAAGAGACATTTATATGGATTTGCTTTTTAAAAATTGATGCTCGTCGGCAATTTATTTCAAATTTTGATAAGCTTTGGAGATACACAGACACACGCACGCCCACCCATTGTTTATTTACTTTAAATTCAATTTCTTGCGGTTACGTTATTTAATCAATGTTTGCGTGATTTATTCACTGACGCACGAATGACTTTTGTGGTGACGAGTCCACCAGAGCGGGAAATAGACAATTTAATACAATTATAAAAATTTATAAGATTTAATATACAAAAAATTTTAAGAATTTAAAGAAAAATTATTACTTGCTTATAATCCTGTACATAAATAAAGAGAACAAAGGTCTTAATGTGATTTTTAAAACTTTTCACGTTAGGCTGCAAAACGAAGTTAAAAACAATAAATATTCCTAGAGTGTCATTACAAGTTGTAAAAGGAAACTATTTTATAAAAAGAAATAAACAAGAGAGGCATAAATCACATGTCGCCTTGCATGCAAATATTAGCAGTTTTATGAACAACACAAAATGATCATCACAGCCAATGGCATCATTTCGGTAATCGCCTTTATTACCGTTACATCTTTCTAGTTTTTATCTTATGTTGTAGCAAGAGCTCAGTTACACTATAACAAAATAGGAACATTTTTGCACATACACATTATAACGCGCTGGACTCGGTCAGTGCAATATAAAGTCGCTTAGATTGTCCAAATACGTGGCCTTGGTCATAGCGCAAACCGATTAACTTACTTTCTACATTAAATTAAAATATTTTTTTTTAATAGTTAGGCTCAACATACTATACAACAACAATTTTTTGCAAGGCGGAGACGGAGGGAGAAACGTATATATAAAAATTTAACAATACATACCTCGAGTCCGTCTTATATGAAATCGTGCTGCAAGAGGCCTACTGTGTATACAAAATATGCAAAATATGTTTGAATTTTAAATACAACTTACGCAGCAATTTCTGTGAGAGTTGTATTGCCTTCCAATAAAGCCAATGTCTGTTTGCATTAAATCTTTCACCAAAATTTCTTATAACTCACTAGTTATTAATATGGCGTAGACGATCGCCGCTTGTCAGATTTGAAAATATGTGCAAACGGCATGTAAGCTCATGTGTGTGTAAACCACACGGAAACTCGTCGCAATAGAGAGATAAACTTGGGTACAAAGATGTCGAAGCCTTTCCAAAATATCATGGGAAAGATAGTTTTGAGTTCGACATTTCTCCAGCTAACGAATGCTTTGATTTCCTTATAAACTGGTTCTTACATCGAAATTTCTTTATCAGGCGAATAGAAATTTCTTGCTTTTTGATTTTTCATGCACTTATCGAAAAGGACTAAGGAAGCACACTAAACAAATTAGGAATTGAAGATTGGTCTTCAATTAGCGTGAGATATCCAGTCTCCGCAATAGTTGATGTCAAAATCTCTCTTCTGCAAATCTGTTTCCACATTTCATTCTTTATCCCAAGTGATATGAGCATGTGTCGCTGAATGCATCCACGCAATGACAGAAGTTGCGTAACCGCTATTGCTCTGATAACAACGGATGCAATACGGAACATGGAAATTTGCAAAGAAGAGATTTATTTAAATCGTAAGCGGCTTTAATTATAATCGCAATCTTTGCACATTTGGAAACTTCTCCATGCGCTCGGCCATTACAATAAAATTTCCATTCGTCCGCATGCAACGCGCGTTTCATGGGTTTTATTCTTTATTTGTTTCTTCTTCTTCTTTTTTACGAGTTTTTATATGTTTGATAGTTATCCATGGAATGTCTCATTAAGCGCAGCATTATAACAATTTGTTGCGCTGTTCTCGTTTACTGTTGTTTTTCGCTGTTAAATTATTTACACAACAATTTATGAGTTTCTTGCTACTGTTTGGTTGGTTTTTTGTTTCTTTTTTTTTTTTTTTATAGTTTACACTAGCATTATATGCGTTTTCTCTTTTAATAAGAGACGGTGGTGATGTCAAAAATATGAAGGATAAATTATAAAAGTTCCTCCCGAAAATATGATTCATAGTAAGAGCTTTGCTTGTTCACTTATAAAACTAATCCGCAATATTTTTATTAATTGTGAAAAAGCTTATGAAATGAAATGACAACAAAAAGTATGTAAAAGGTACAAATAACCCGGCAAACAAAGATAATGAATAGAATTTCAATTAAAATAAAAGGGAATTTGTCATTGAAGCGGAGTGACTTTCATTTCTTTTCGGTTAGGTATTAATCCCCACATCTTTATATAAGAATAAATAAAAATATTAATATAATAGGAAAAATACTGCAGTGGACCATGGCTCACCAATAAATGCCCTGCATTCCTTCGTTTAATAGAGTTATTTATGTAACGACTTTTCGAAATGTGATGTTATATGGGAAGTTGTGGAAAAAGTGGTTCGATTTAAATCGTTTTGAATAAGGTTCGTCCTTGGGCCAAAACAAGTCAGTGAACTACATTTCGTCAAAAAATATATCAAGTATTGCAAGTACTGTGGGCTGAAGTAAAGAAAACAAGAAGGACAGACGGACAGATGAACAGACAAGCATAGATCGATTTAGAAAGTGATTCTTCAACGATCGGCATGAAAAAAGATGGATCTCTCTGAAGTTCTACTGTTTGTTGCATACATCCACACAAACGTGATACATTATTATACCATCAGTGGTGTAACTAACCCTAATTTTTCCTCGGGATAAACCTCTACTTTTTCACATTACGATCGTACAAAATATTTAAAACAAGTTGCGTTCCGTGAATTTAGAATTTCTATCAATTACCTTACCCTGATTCTTCGTCACAACCACTTGAAAATTGCAATTTTTTGCTGCAACTTTTTAGAAATGTTACCGTAACAGTGGATTATAATTGATAAACAGTTTGTTGTAAGAAGATTTCACGCAGAGAGTGCTTCAAATAAAAGCGTATGACTGAGTTGATAATCAGTTCAAAGGTTATGATCCCTTAGCGGTGAGAAAATGATATAATGTTGACACGTTGACATATTAGATACTATTTGGCAACATTTCCAGAAATTATAGTTAAGCTCTTCATTATTGATTTGCAAGCATACGCACAGATGTAGCAAGACATAGATAACGACAGTTCAATATTAAAGCAATTGTCCAAGAAAAGCACAATAGCTTTAAACTAAACATTATTTTAATAAACTACTACTTGCTCATCCTTCTGCAAACACTTTCCTTATCTTTTGAAAAACTTCTTATTCGCTTGAATGGAAAAGAAAGAAAATAAATAAATAAAATATGCCACAAAGGCAGAGAAATTATTTAAAATTATTTCGATGGTATGGTTTTTTGAAATTTTTCCTATGGAGGTATGAAATACTTTAACACTTACTCACTCACACCTTTTACTAAAGAGAGAAGAGGGGCTTCTATTGCCTCCTGCTCAACATTTTACTTATCATAAAAGAATTTGTGATAGCATAATATTCCTGCAAAAGCATTTTTTATTGAATCTACTTAAGAAAAAAAAATACTATTAAGCCGGTGCATATTTGATAGGACTAATGATGTTAAAACATGGGACCTTGGAAGGGAAAATTTCGAATTTGTGGGCAGAGATTCAATCGTTATTCAGAGATAAATTGCATAAGATTGCAGCATTAAGTTAATTAGCAAACTGAAATAAATGCAGAACGAGAAGTAAGAAAACATTCAACGAACACTTTAAGTCAGCGAAGTATCATTTTACGTAGGAATGATTGCAAACAGCTTCAAGTGTTAATGGAAAATATTTCGCGGATGTATATAACTTAAGCTGATTTATTCAAGTTCCATCCTTTTCCATCTTCAGCATGCGTTTGGCGTTCAAAAAAAAAAAACAAAAAACGAGAATTAAAATGATAAAGTTTTCCATAAGTTCTTTACAATGCAATTTGAAGTATGGAACGATGGAACACAAAAATTCAATGGAAGATTTATAGAGTTTTCTTCCACAATTTATGACAGAAAACATATGTCCGCACTTTTGAAGAGAACAATGCGCTGCCAGCGTGGTTAGGGGCTCTAAGCTCCAATTCATGCATGGGCAACCGCCTGACCGCCGGCCGCATCCGTTCCGTGATGTCGTGGAATCAGGCTCGCTACGTTTAAAATTCCAAATAATTCAATTTTCTCACACGTAGCAATGCTGCAAGCGGATTACATCTGCCTCCAGTACCGGACCTTGTTCTGCGATATTATATTAAAACTAAAATTGGCCCATTGACGACAAAAATTGCGCCTCCCTACTCTAACGTAGGAGGCGTTAATAAGTAAATGGGATTTATACCGCATTCTGATGACGTCTATTGCTGGTTAGCTTGGTTGGAGAATTACGCCCTTCACTAATACCCTGTTAAACGTGCGTGGCAATCACATGTGCAGGGGCCAAACTACTGCATAGTGAGAAATTGTATGCTTGTTGCGTCAGTGCATTTCGTTTAGATGGCTTCCATGTCAGTAGAATGTTTTTCTTTCATAAGCAAATTCATTTTCCTACACAGGTAGAAACCACACCGTGCTAAAGAGCGCGATAGAGAGGTAAGTAAGTGGTGCCACTAAAATGTGTTATTTTGGAAAAGTTCTGCTTTTGGTATATACTGAATGCATTGTGCATGCTCGCCGATGTTGGGTTACATATGGACGCAGCTAATGAAAACTTTAAAAGCAAATATTTCACTACTAGAAGAAATATTGGAATTCTGAGTTAACGGACTTTACTTTTTAATACTTTACTTTTTATAAGGCTTCGATCAATAATTCCCGGGACTGGCTTACAGTTGTCGTCCCTAACAAAAAAACCAACTAGAAGCAATAGCTTTCCAAATCAGTACAGGCTGAAACTCTAAAAACTATTCCCGATAATCGACAAGTGGAACTGAAAGTGGTAGCCGACATTCTGTAGATATTAAAACGCAGTGTGTTTATTATTTCGCATGGAAGCTTGTGCACGAGATACGCGTTTGCAAGAGGATAACGGGTTCGATCACAGAAGAGCAAGAATACCGTGTCACAAGTCGGCCTCGTGCCATATTCATCGCAAAAAGATTTGGATCAAACGATGGGGTCGCTGAGGAAACTGATGTAAATTTTGAAGGTTTTGGCAAAGAAAACCAATACATGAATAAATAAAAATAAAGAAAACATTAGAGAAACATTCGACTGAATGCATCACTCTTGAAAGAAACTGTGTTGCAGGATGAGGTCAGATTGCCCGGGAAAAAAAAAACCAGGGTGTGCTGTTCCCGCATACTACCCAGAATTGTTACTTTCTTTTTTGTTTATTGGCATGTTTGTTAGCATTGCTATCTGCACCCACACAGAAATGTTGTGAAAATAGTTAATAAAATTAAAACCAAACAAACGAAAAATAAAACATATCTTCATTGGAAAACTAGGATCTAGAATAGGATTAATGGGTCGAACATTCTATTATTAGTGTGGTTATTGTGAAGTTGACACGATCTTTGGCTATTAACCTGAACTTAACTTTGAATCGGAGATTTGTCGTCCTATTGACGTACTGTACCTTCACGCTGGTTAATCCCATTAAAAAGCTTACGTTGCGGGCGATCGGTCGAAACTGAGAAGAAGGTTAGGATTGTTTATGTTATTTTCGATAAGGCCATCGAGCATGTACCGGCACTTTAGTTTTTTCACACTCATTAAATTTCATAAAAAAATATTATTTTCAATTCTCGAAATTTTGTACGATATCTTCCTGTAATTTCAGTCCGCTTTGTAGAAGCATAGCAAGTGAGAAAAGAAAAAATTACTGTCAAGAGCCGGCGAAATATACGCTACAATTATTCAGGAATGACGGTCTTGGCATTAAAAGCCTCCATCCAAAGCGAATATAGGTGTGTTCATGTTATCTAACAAAATGATGCATTTATTTATCTATATTTAGGCGTGCGAATCCAGGTGGACACAAAAACAGGCTGCAATTCAATCATCGACATAAGTATTTGTACCGGGCGTTAGGAAACAAAACAATTTTTAAATATTTAACTAAGACATTTGGAGTTCACAGCCCGCATTCACTTGAACTTGCATTCAATTTCTTTGATAACCAATTCTAAGCTAGCGTCAGATTTATATGCGAGCAGTATAAACAGCACGTGTGTACATTATGTTCAGTTTGTAATAATACACACATAACGATGTATTTTCAATTATTATTTTATGTAGATTTTTCATAGGCATCAGCGCGTTATAAGAATTTTGTTTGGAAAAGTAAAACATCTCTACTGCACATAACGACATATATATATAAAAAGGGAATTTTTTTTCCGAATCTCTCAAGTTTTTCGCCCAGACTGTTGCTGTGGTTGTGGCCTATAAATGTATTCAGGCATGTTTTCTCCAACTAGACGTGACCACTTTATAGCTGGCAGTATAAAATGGTAACATGTGCACACATCTGAGAACACATTGTTAGTGTTATTGTAATAGCAGCTACATAATTGAATGCAAATCAGCAATTCATGCATTCATATAAGCAGAGCTAATACTTTCAATGTACTTTAAAATCATGTAACATTAAGTTACATATAGACATACAAAATTTATTCACACTCCTGCTGTTACTTCATATATGTGCACGGGCGTGCTTGACTTTGTGTAAACATATGCGTTCTCTCGGAATCATCTACGTTTTTTTTTTCGTGTCAGATATTGAGACTTCTTTAAGTCAAGTGATCGATAAAATTCTTTAGTGGATTTCGCGGAGAGGAAAATTTCAGGATTCAGTGATTATAAGAAAAATAATTTATTCTCAATACGAGATATGGTAAGATCCGTGTTAAAACTGCAGCCTGATCAAAATGTGAAAAGAATCCCACTTTTCTTCTTATTTAACAGTTTCGAAATTTGCACATCACCCAATAAATTCGTAGGATTATTAAAAAATAACTTCTGGACAAAATGAGTCTTTATTCATTAACATTATCTCCTTCAAGCGTAATATATATTCATTACAAGGCCTCTCCAACATTTCTATGTCGTCTTTATAGATCGATTTGTGCAACCTTTGAAAATAAATAGTAAAAACTCCGACCTCCCACTCCCTCCAGTCGTCAACGACTTTTAACTTTCTCATGCAATCTTTAATCTATAAGCGATTATAGCCGTCGATTAAACAATCTGCAACTGACGACTCAAAACAGTATTAACAATTATTTATATATATATATACTATATACTAATATATTATATATTAATCCTTACGCAATATATTCTCGAGAACGCAACTTTAGAAAAAGAATTGAAAAAATCTTTAGTTTGGGAAGATGGCACGACGGTACAATCAATTAATATGGCGACAAAGCTCGGTTTCAAAGTCGAGTTCAGATCATTCAAATTCTTCATCTTCATTCAGCTTTGTCATGAAATATCAAAAATTGGACAGTCGGACATTGTCAAGATAAGAAATTTTCAGAAAACAATTCGATCCCACACAAATTCTTCACATTCGTTTGGTACTCTCAAGTACTGTTTTTCATCGATTTTTGTCGAGGAAGATTCAAAGTTAAAAATTTTCTTGTATATAATGACTTTTTTTTAAGGGAGTACTGTATGCAAAGTGATCGCAAAATTTCTCCAATCTGAAGCATTTTCAATGAAGTTCGTCCTTTGGTCAGAAATATTATAAATTTCATCGGGAAACATTAAAAATTTCTACCTAAACGTTGAACACAAATTAACATAGACAGGGCGGACGGATGAACAAACGACCTTGTGGGCAGACAAGGAGTTATTCTTAAGTCGTTTTAGAGAAAAACACTGGATAAAGGGCTGTTTTATCTCAAGTATGCAGTTGCGTATATTCGCATAAACTTAGTGTACTCTCACCAACACATATACTAATAATAATTAGGCTTTAATAAAACTTAGGTTAACTTGCAATGGCCGCTTATGTATAGATGTTAAAGACCAAATGAAAACAAAACTATTATGAATAATCTATTGAATTAATTGAAAAAAACGAAGAACGGAAGCTTACGTACTGTCACTTATTGTTGCAGTAGGTTGATGCTGCAATGGATGAAAGTTGCACATTAAATGCATATGAATGTGCGGGACCCTGTCTGCTTCCACGAAAAACAAATAGTTACGCAAGTATTTTAGTTAGTCAGAATAATACATAAACAGATAAACAGATAAACAAATGATGACATGCAGTACGCACATATTCACTTAACAAGAAGTGTTTTCCGCTCAACAACTTCCGTCACAATTTATACGACTGCTTCCGTTTTTCGTGCTTAACTTATAAATCATAATTGTTCAACTTATAGCCTACGGATGGTAAATTCATTCCTATCGCACGAACCCTGCAATGTTTTAATTTAATGTCAACGAAAATAGAAAAAATTTTAATCTCAATGTGTAAGTAGAAGCGCAAAGGTGAAGAACAGAAATCCTATAAGAGTCGTTAATTAGCAATGGATTATTTAAGAGAAGAATGCGATGTACAATATCCTCGAAATTTTGATGTACGTAACTTAGTGCTCACTTTTTGTTCAATGCAAACGATGAGATGGCAATGGTTTTCTCGAGGTGGAGGAGTTGGGAAAGCGGAAGGTGGGGAACAACTTCACCAAGGAGGGAAGGAGAGACAATAGGCCTTAATACGGACGGATGGACGGACATATTACAGGGGACGAGCAATAGATGAACCGCGGCAAGTGAACCAAATGTCTGGCCAACAACGGGCGCAGTTACTTTTTTTGGACTATTCTCTGTTTATTTTATTTAATTTAATTTGTGATGTCCACTGAGCTAGACCAGGGCAATGGAAAATTGCCCCCCAAAGCACGGACACTACAAACTATGATGCGTAATTCACTTATTTTGGTACATTAGAAGTAAGCCAAACTAAATAAAAAAGTCACTACACTAATCACGCTCCAGGTCGCTTCTCTCTTTCGCTTTGAACACCTTTCAACTTTTTCCTTTGAATCTTTAATTTGCGTGTTACGCGAATTTTCTTTAGTTTGCGCGTTGTGCGTATTTGAGAAGCCTGAGAGAAATTCATTACAAATTCATTACACCATTACGCCATGTTTGAAACCCTAAACCGTGAAGACCGTGTACTCAACACTCGGTTGGTGTTCTGAAGTGCATATACAATGGAATACATTTTCATTTTCATACGTACTTACATGCAAGTATGCAGATATATTCGATTAGACGTAAGTTGTGTTATACGTTGTTATCACTCGCGTACAATCACACAACTTCATCCATGCAATTTGTAATGAAAAGTCTGGAAAGTTTTCTCACAATTTATTATTGTATTCCATAGTTGCTATACTTTTTGATTGCATTTTAAATGTTGAACAATTGTTTGCTTTGCTAAAACGAAACTGCATACATTTTATTAGTTTTTTAATGGAAGTAAAGATTAAATAAAAATTTGATATTTTTAATCAAATATTAAATAAAACACTTGAATTTTTTGTGTTTATTCATTCATATAACTTAATATAAAAACTGAAACGTAGTACGAGTACAAATGGTTAGAAATTCTATATTTTTTTTATATTTCGTTTAATAATAGCTTTGCATGCATATATATATTCCTTGTGCATACATTTCGTCTAAAGCACTACAACAGTGAAGTGCACAATTTTATTTGACTAATTCACGTGACACATTCAACCGACTATAACATTTTAAGATTTTTTATCCCTCAGCTTTTGTTTATTAACTGCTAGTCTATAAATATGGTAGCACTCCAAGTTTTACAAATATAACCGACTTGGAATTTACCGAAACATGAACCTGCGACAAAAGTTACGGCAGCATGAATGGGTTCAAGGATATGACCGCAATTAGGCATTAGAACAGGTTAGCTGTCCATATTTCCATTTGGTGGCATTACTTTTTCTGTTACTTTAAGTTAAGACTGCCCGCTCTTCCTGCTGTTTACGTTGTATTCATGAAATTTATTATAAATACAGACACATTTTCTTTTGATTTGATAACAGCATCAAAAGAAATTTATTCTCCTTACAAACGAGCAATGTGGTGAGTAGAGCTCTTTAAGAGCAAAGACATTTTATGGGCTTTATGCAATAATAAAAATTATGACAACGATACCATTAACAACAACAATAATGTTGGGGCAGCTTTGATCCTAACGGTCGGAATTTGATATTACTTCGTATGCTGGCATTGTAAATGTCAACAATTTAGCAAACTGTCAAATGCCATAACTATTTGAATGCGCGCTTACATACATACAAATGAAAACATACACAACAACAGAATTTAGGAAAAATTCCAAGTTGTCCTTTCTTCCTTTCCCCCATCAACTGAGGCATTTATTTATTTAAGCGGCAACTTTCCTTCAACATGGCACAGTCTTCGTCGTGGGCTATGACATTGACAACATAAAGCCAATCTAATGTACGCCCTAAGGTATAAAAGCAGAAAATATATAATAAAAATGGTTACAAGAGATGTAAAAGCGAATTCAAGAGAAAAAAAATTGCTCCAAAATGTCGAACATTAATTCTACAAAAATGCGATGTTGATGACAGCCTTTCATTGTGAGTAAATATCTTACAGCTTTCCATGCTTGGGGTATAAGAGCAAACATACACATGCAAGTTGTTTAATATCAAAAATCCAATTTGTTTTAGTGACGATTTAAAAAAAAAAACAAGAAAAAAGTTTGAAAGATTCTAAAACAGCGTTTATTTGCGAGGCGACTTCGAGTAATTTCGGGTAAAACCAAGCAAGAAATTAAGAGTGATTTTGTTCTTCTATTCAATTCATTTTTATCGCAGGCAAAAATTACATATTAACACTGCATAGACCGGTACTGTGCAAGATGATGCGAAATTTACTTTCAAGCTAATGCAACACTTGAAAATTTAACGTTATCAGGGAAAGAGAATTCATGCGGTTGGACTATTAAGGGTAACTGAGAAAATTAATGGCTTGGTCAGAGCTTTGCCTTTCTGTTACGTAGATAAACCGCTAGCGTCAACTGAAATTTGTTTCTATCCCGTTCAAAGCGAAATCCTCCTGGCAAAGCAAGTTAAACATGTGGTCAATATGGAAAGGCCTAATTCCATGGATAGTTCGTATTCAGTTCACATCTCACGAGTTGACAAAACTTGCGACAATTGGTTGGAAATATTGAGTTGTGTTCTTGAATGTCCCGTTCAGGTATGTTCATGCTTTCATCAGATAAAATTTTTAGTAAATTGTTTTTGTTAAGTTATTCTCAGAAACCTTCCATAAAAAACTTCAAAAAGAGGACGAGGAGGTTCAAATTATGTCTACGGTAATCTAATTGAGGAGAAATCTCAAATACTGAGCATGACGGTTGGCATCCCCTGTATATAGATGGAATCTAAATCCGTGGTATGTCCTTCGCCAGAAGTTCAGTTTAATCACATAATTGATGAACTGAAGCCAGCTTCGAACCTTGCTCATGAAAGCAATCTCAACGCTTACAGCCTGCCGCTGATAGTCTGTCTTTAAAGCGCATTCCATCGGCATCGGCTTGGCACATGGTTAACAAATTAGGGAATGCTATCACCACGTGCCGGTATAACATTGAAACGGCCATGCTTATCAAGCGAAGAAGCCTACTGCTTCTGTACATCCAATTATGACCGACATCACGGAAAAGCTGGACCTTCAAAAGTACATTAGAAAGAGAAAATTATGGCGGCAAATCTTCCTCCTACATTATATGCACCAAATATCGGCAAAAGCAAAGATCAAAATATTTGCGAGAATTCGCCTTGAGCTTACAATTGCCCCACAGCAGCCGATCCCAAAGAAGCTCACTTCTTCGAATTGCAATTTTGGACAAATTCTTACTATAAAACATATCATCCGTAAGCCCCTAAACTTTACTTTTATTAGAAAAATCCTGTTTGAAACAACTAATTCTATAGATATCGTGAAATCAACTGCGGAACCGGATAAAATTGTAAGGCTCGATAGCCAATCTTCTCCTCTAAATTAAAGCTGAATAGCGTCCTTCCTTGAGCCGAAATATGTGGGCCTGTAGATTAAATGCGAACAGACGAAACGGACAGGCGGACAGACAAGTTCAAATCGATGCAGAAAGCAATTCTACACACATCCGCTCGAACTTAATATACCCTTGCACCGCAAGTAGTACAAAAATGTCGCACAAAATTTATCAAACAGCATTGAAATGTCGAACTATTTTCTTTCTAATAACTAACTTGATAGACACTGAATATTGCATTTCCAGTATACTTGGAAAAGTTTCTGGTAATCCTATACTTCCACTTTTTGTCGTTCCCATTAAGTCCTTGTTCATATTCTAATGCCATTTCATATTTTTCTATGCCATTAACAAATAAAAGCATCGAAAATAATTATTTGCTTTCATTGTTTTTGAAAACATTTTGAATTTCTGGGATCAAATAGTCTTTCGATGTCCATTCAGTTTATCAAATATGTAATTTATGGAACGATATTTTACTTGATTTTCGCCTTGAACATGAAGCTCAACAGGTATGTCGCTTTCGAACTAATATATGATATTTTACATACGATATCGAGCAAATACTCATACGACACCGCGCACAACTGACGCATTTCTCATTAATGATTACCCGCTAACACTAATCTCCAACTCAAAAGGGAAAATCGCTTTCGAACTAGCTCGATAACGACCGATCACATTGTTCACACACACAAATCCCAGAAAAATCTTAATTTCAACGAAATAAACCGCAAATTTACTTCTCTGTCAGGTTACTCGCTGTAGTACTGCACTTCTGCTTGTGCTTCTAACCAAAAGTAAACAATGAAAGCGTTCGGATGGAAAGAAAGTAAAATATTTTTCCCAAGAATACCGGATGAAAATTTAAGGCCAGTCGGAACAATAATAATTAATAATAAACATTTTTTTCCTTTTTTCAATTTTTCTTCATTTGTCAATGTTCAGCATATGTTTGTGCGTAAATAAAAATCGTACGTTTATAAATCGAAATTAATCTTTTAACGATTTGACTGCAATATAAATGCCAGTGATTTTAAGCGGAACGATTTAACAAATATTGCTGACCATCAGTGCAATCACACCATAAATTTATTTCATTTTTCCTTCACACCCACCGCCGAAGAACGGGAGTATGTTCGTTTTGTCAAAACGTTTGCAACACTCAGCAGGAAGCTTCAGCAATTCTACAAATTTTGAATGGAACAAAAATGTTTGTCCGTGTGAGTGCCCGTCTGTGAGCCCCGGTCACAAAAATGGAGATATCAATTTCCAATTTGCCACAGATGTTGAAAGAGCTTGGTCGCAGTTTAGTATTGAAAATAGGGCAAATCGGTCGAACAATTCGCTTACAGTGCAACATGAAGTCACGATCCCTCTGCTTTCTTCATTTTTTGTTTATTACTCATAAACTGCCACAAATACACATCACAGATTTCCACAATGACCGAAGAAGCCCCGCCACACCTTTTTAACGCTGTATAGGAAGACAGTTTTCCGGTCTGTTTTTAAGTCTTTTTTCGAGAATAAAGGCGATGGGTATGTCTAAAGGATTCAGTCACAGCGGAATTTAACGTTCGTACTTGATTTTTCTTCGTTCGCAATATCGTAACCATTTAAGATTTTGCTTTCGTAGGGGACGTATGGGGAAACATTAGAAGCAGGACTCAAGTACATGCCAACCTAAAAAGTTGGTACAAACGTCGAAGTATGCGAAACTTCTTCACTGGTCATCAATAATTTTCTATGATCATGATCTAGATCCCAATTTATCACAAAATGTTTGCGTAATTAGTTATAATATGTGGTCATACTTTGCGTTTGAGTGTTTGCAACGAGAGACGCAACGGCTGCTGGACGGCTAGACAAAAGTTGATAGAATATAAATAACATGAAATACTCTTCCCAAGTTGCGCGGATACTTTTTATATCCTAAACCATCTGTTTCGCACGCTCATTTTATTATAACGATCGAATCGAAACGACTTTTTGAATCAGTTTAAGCCTGTCTGTCCGTCTGTCCACTTGCCCGTCTATCTACGTATTGTCTTCTTTTGTTCAAACTACAGGACAATTTTTGAAATGTTTTGATGAAATTTGGTGCAGCGACGCGTTTTGGCCCAAACAACAGGCTCTGCTAAAACTGGTTCCAGTTAGACCACTTTTTCAATCACTTCCCATATACGTGTTTATTTTCAAAGGTCGTTATATGAGTAACTGCATTAAACGAAGTAATCACACAATAATTTGCTCAATTGTTTTTTTTTTAAATCTTTAAACCTAACTTTTTTGAAAATTGTAAAGTTTGTAAAACTTGTTTAAAAAATTCATTATAAGATTTCTTTTATATATTTTATGCATACTTTCACCTATTTTTTGAGATATCTTCTCTCCAGGACGTAATTTTGTTTAACCTCAGAAAAAAGAGGAGTAGAAATTTAAATATCTTGTACACTGAGACAGGTAAGTATGAGTTTATATATCATACGGCATGTGAACAGCGTAGATAATGTACGAATAAATTTTTGCAATTGTTTATGGTATGACATAAATTTTTTTTATATATATTTATAAAGAGACTGTGCAAAAAACTGACAAGAGGAAGGAAACTACAAGGGATATATAGTCATTTTACTAAGCACGACTTCCTGGTGGAAAGCAAGTTTTTTTTTTTTTTATATGCACCGGCAGTGAACGCTTGAAATGATATGGGTTGTAATTTATGTGCGAATAAGCGTAAATTTCTCTTTCTCTTAAAAAATACTAACGCATTTTTTTTTTTGTTTGAATTATGTTTTCAGATAAGCAGAGGAATATAAATGTGAACCTAGAAAAACGCAGACAGAATTTCCGCAATTATTGTTTTATTTTCAAATCTTAAGCCACCTGTTGTGGTTGTTTTCTTTTTTTTTTAAATAAAAATGTTTATTAACCCTAGAAATGTTGACGTTGACTTGGATGTATAATTGAAGCAAATTGAAATCCGATAATGGATCATCGCCCATCACCCTATAGTTATTCATAAAATGACTTTTCCAAATAAGTCGTTACATAGGAAAGGGGTCGAAAAAGTAGTCCGATCCTAACCAGTTTCGGTAGCGTTCGTCCTTGGGCGAGAACACGTCGCTGTACCAAATTCATTAAAAACATTGGAGAAATGGCGAACTGTAGATTGACCACAAAAATACATCGATAGCTCTCACACGGACAGACCGATAGACTGACTCAGATCGTAGATCTTAGACTTAGAGAGATAGACAGACAGACAAACTTAGAGCAATTCAGAATGGCTTTTTGAATGCAGCTTAGGGGCAAAATAAAATCTAGATCTACCTCCAATTCTTCTGACTGTTCCTGCTTTTATACCCTGTTCGAATACTCATAAGTAACTTTGTATGTATTAAGATGCTAGTGATTGTAAAGATTGATTTTTTTAATAACATGCCGGACCTTACGCTAATGCGTTTGCTTATAAGGAGTAAGCGTACTATTATTACCTTAATTAAAGTGGAAATTAGTTCTTATAACGGTACTTATGTACTGTGTCAGCTTTTTCTATCTTAAATTGTCATTTCTTTTATACGTTTCAATTCATTTGTTATAACGCACTGTTTTTCTCCTCTTCTTTCGTACCTATCTTGCTTTTTTGCTCGATATTCAATGCTTTTGCTTTCCTCTATAGTGTTGTGGGCTTAAAGCAGCGATGCGGCGTATCTCGTACCAAAGCAAAACAATGCAAAGAAAAATGTGAAATATATGCTCGCAAGAGACTGGCAAGAAGAACATAAGAATAAATAAGAACGCAAATCTGGAAAAGTCCTCGGGGTGTATAGGAAACATTGTATTTAAAGCCAATGCCTTTTGAAACGTACTTTTACTAAAACGAATTCATAACATGCTTTGACGTGAGCAAGCTATAACAACGCGAGTATTATAAGGCTTTAGAGAATAGGCGGTTTCTCTTTAATTGGGTTTCGCAATAAAACATTTCAAAGACATGATAAAGCGTTTGTAGATTTATTTCTTCTTTGATATAATACGCTTTCAATTTCAAAACAAACCACGTCAATAAAAAGGAAAAAATTCCAAATACCGTATAACGATATATTTAATTATTTACTTGTTTTGCACACAACAACGTCAGCCGAATTAAAAACTTACTTATCTTAAACGTAAACACCAACAACTACTATGGCATTGAGAACAAAGGAGAATACATCAGCAATCAAACAAAAGTGAAAAGACAAACTACTTATGACACTTAACATGTATGGGTATAATGATCTTAAAGGTAAGTATCAACCATCAACTTAATTAAATCAGTGAAAAGAGTTAACAAAATTAACTTTTGTTTGCTTCAATATGTCTTATATTTTTCAAAAACCAACCTTTCAAGACCTTTGCGAACAATAACAAAAATAGAACACCTCTGAGAAGAGGACGGGCGAACATTATAGTTTCATCCATGGGCACAAGTCTATGAAAATAATAATTAAAACCAATTTCATCAAACTGACAAACTCACTTACAAGATCCCGAGGAACATAGACGGGTGTCCGCAACTCTCAATGGATAAAATAATTCGTAATTCGTACGACGCTGAGATAACTTAATAAGAACATAATGCACATCGAGACGGAACACTTATGTTCAATTCATTAAGAAAAACCGGAGAGTTTACTTCATTTCACCGCTCAACAGTTTAATAATGAAGCACACGCCGATCCAAGTGCGCCTGGTCAGAAGAGACAGCAAAGCTTAAGGCGACTATCATAGGGAGGAAGCATTCGTTGAAGATCCCAACAAAAAGCGCCTAATGAAAATCTTAAAAAGGACCTCTGAACAGATTCAATAAGATCGATGCACGTATTATAATTTGGTGCACGCATAACCATCGCATAGTGAAGACTGGGTCTAAATAGCACAACACAAAGCCTTTCGATGACATACAGAGCAGATTTTGACTTATTAACCACCAAGAGAATCTGCAATTCGAAGCCCATCTTCGAATCAATAAGCAAAACTAAATCGGAAAAAATGTAGGATTGCTCAGCAAATGACAATCGAAATAATAATTGACAGATATCGGAGTATATCTAGATAATGATAACTTTTCCCACTTGTCCCGGTTTAAAGCCATAACATTATTGCACCCATTCGACCAGTCAATGAGATGATCTTGGAGTATCAGACAAACTTATGTGTAAGCTGCATGAATGAAAGAAAGGCTTTGCCATATCTGTCAGACTCGCTGGGTGCTTATGTCTTCGATAAGCACTTCGATTTTACTTTAGATTGCGGTCAGATTAGGTCTCATAATCTAGGTCGGCCTATAGCTTGACAATATTCGTACTTTAATTTTTCTTTGACCTTGTGATTATCTTGACTTCGAATTCACATTGTTTCCCTAACTTTCTCCTAATATTATCAGCCGGTCTCATTCAAAAACATTTTGAACCAATGATGAGTTTGTCGAAAATTAGGAACAATTTTGAAAAATAACGACTCTAATGTTTCTTGCACAAGATATAAAAAAAGTTTTAGCATAACATTTAGACATAAAGTGTTTATTTGCATTTATACGTCATTTTATATTCGTTGCCTATTACTAAAAATATTTACGTTGATTTTAGTGTTGCCCCCAGTGTAAGCTACAGTTTTCTTGTTTGTTGGTTTTTCTGTTGTCTAGACAAGAAGTACCAACAAAAATTAAAGAGTTCTCGACAGAAGATCAAAAGAAGTACAGTTAGGTATTTGTATTAATACTGCCGGTCAAGTTTGTTAGGCACAAATTTAAAGAATTACTAAATAACCCAAAGCAAAAAAAAAAGGAAACAAAAACAATGCAATCGCTTATTACATTGTTGAACTTCACGTACAGAGGGTCAAACGAACATTTTCGAGAAAAAACCTATTTTTCTAGACATATTTTTGCAAGAGCAGCGTATATGTATATATATATATATATATATATATATATACATGTATGTGAATATGAGGGTTATATACCAATTCTTTCCGCTGTCGTGGCTGCAAGGAATATAAGTTTTAGCTGAGCTCGTTACACAAGGATTATGTAACACGTCGGTCAATAATTCCCGGCACCGACTTACTGCTGTTTTCCCTAACAAAAAGTTTATATCATATTCGAAATATCCAAACCTATAGACGACGGTTGTCAGACCTCTCATGGCTCACGAGCTAGTAACAATAGATTTGTTATTTTTCTTTCCAAATTCCTCACATCTGGACTTCAGCACGTATCGTCTGTTTGTAAGTCTTAAAAGAACTCCTCAAGCAAATAGATTTGGACAAAGTGATGACGCTACTGTGGCATCTGAGGTGTATTTTAAGGTTCCTGGTAAATGACTATAAAGAAATAAGAAAATTATATTGAGCTATGACCTTATCTTTTGTATCCTTAACCAACGGTCAGCTGTTTTCAACGCCCTATTGAATGTAGTTCTAACTAGGAATATGTATAGTTTATACTGCCTTTGAAGCTTGGTTCCGCTGGTGACCTAGTCTTTTCACAACACTAATTCCATCCCATGCTTAGGCATAGAAAAATATTAAAAAAGTGTTGAACTGATTGTGTCCTTCTTGCAGGAGGCTGGCTTGATGGACAACGCTGGAGTTTGCAAAAAAAGGAAAATTTGTGCCTGTGTTGTCGAAAATTATATCGCACTCTTATACCACTAAAAGCATTTTTCCGATTTTATCTCTAACGGCTCAATGTACTTTGTCGCCGAGGAGTTTAAAATTTACATTTAATCAAATTTTCTAATAGTTTCTCTTAATAGTATTCTGCAACAATTTTCGAATGACGTTTTGTGGCACATAAAATAGGAAATTATAACTTCATCGTTGACATTGCCAAAGCCTGGAGAGATCAATTTAAAATTAAGGTTATTTCGAAACCAATACAAGTCATATTGAAAAGCATCCATGAACTGGCACTACACGTCAACGACGTAGAGTTAAAAGGACAAAAGAATCGATACGTTCGTTCGTTTAGTATAAAATGCAATCAACTAGGTTGACGTTTGCCTTTATGTGAAGAATAAATTTGATAGCACTTCATGGAAACTGTAGCAAAACGGATACATACAGTTATCAATAAACATCGAATTCATCTGCGGAGAGTAAAAAAAAGAAGTGCCGCAAAATTCTCATTACCGTTCGCTTCTTTCGAATATTGAATAAATCGTCTGCATACGGTCGCTTTATACCTAAAAAGTGTAGTAAGTTGAACGCTTTTCTTATCAATGGCATCAACGGTGATGACGGTGATGCCATGGTAACGTCTATATTACCTCTAAGTGTATATTGCGAAGAATATGGAGAAATATATAAAGGCGGGCAGAAATTATTTTCTTTCCTATTTTTCAATAAATGTTAGATATGTTTACAGGGACACCTGTTAACAAAACATATGTGTCTTACGTTACGTGGTAGATGAAAAAATAATAGAAAATTATTATGAATAGAGTCTTTATGTAGGAAAAGGAGAAATTATATAAATAACAAAATTAAAATGAGCTAAATGTCTGCAGTAGACACTGTGTTGACTTCTGTGATATCATACACATACTGGACATTAAATTATTAAGTGAGTTTGAAAGACTTATCATCAAAATTCGTTGCTTTAGACTCTTCAGGTAATTTTCTTTAACGCCTTATGCTACTTTTCCATTAACTAACTAATTAACTCTTAAGGCATTAGTTAGTTAATTGAATTAATTTCTTTTGTTTCTCATTCTTTTCATTTCGTCTGTCATTTTCGTTTGTCTTACAGGATTAAAGCTTCATGCTCGGTTAAATTGTTGAAATACCTTTCGCGCTTACCTTGATATGAACTTCAGAATGGATTTTCATATGAAAGATAGGCTCTTTTAACCAATTAAAGTAGCAAAGGAAAGGTTTACTAATAACATGTTACCGATGGTTATGGAACATGGATCGGTTAAGTCCAGAAGTGCTTCATTTTCGACAATTCATTTCGAAACCCAATACTCTTGCCCTTATTTGGATGTTCTGAACTTGATCAGATCCATTGGATATAAAGCATAGTAGGCTTCGCGAATCTATTGGAATCCGACAACGAACGCTTTAATGAGCAATTTTTGCAACTTGGTGGGGGAACTTAAGCAGAAAGGCAAAATTCCTACCAACTACGCTATTACGTTACTGGCGGGAAGCATGCGGTAAGCTACTGAAATGCAAGGACCATCTTTCCTGTGATTGCCTAATTTAGCTCACGGCATTTAATTCAAGGTCATTAACTAAAATGATTATAAATTAAAAGTAAAATATTTGTCCTAAATTAAGACTTACAAGCAAACTTAATCCCACCACTTGAGTAAATAGCAAGAATTAAATGTTAAACCGAGTATTATAAAAAGACAAATGAACGATTCACTGTTTAGCAGGATATGAAAAAGGAGAATGAGACAAAACTACATACTAACCTTTTGCAGGTATACTGCAAAGCATGAAATCGCGGTAGTCACGAAAACGAATTGTATTGAATTCGAGGATCTTCTTAATAACGTATATTAAGCAAGACTGACTTTGCACAAACGCTTGGGTCGTCCATTGAACATAAATAATGGAAGAGACACACATCAATAAACATGACGTTTCACCACAAGCATATTATTGAGTGTAGCTCAAGTGAACGAGCGAAAGAAATTAATATTTTTGCGGTAGCTGCACCGGTGGTTGTTAACATCAATTATTTTAATAATTCATTATATTGGATGTGAACAATTATTTACTAATATTTTATTGTTGTTATTTTATAAATAACTGCTCTACCTTACATGTACAGATTATATTAAATTTGTGCGCCTTTAAGCAACAGCTGGAAACATTTATGATCCACCCATTTGCTAGACCGTTCGATTAAGAATTATATCGATTTTAGCTTTCGCTGTTGATTTGTTCGCCTGTCCGTCTGTTGGTCTCATGTGTGTCCATGTAAATATGTGTGGTCTGTCACAAGCCAATTTGATAAGATTTGGTATCCTGACGTGTACTAGCTAAGTTTTAGTTGTTTGTGTGGAATTAGCTAAACGAGGAAAAAGAGAACACTGAAGCAAACTATAATTTCTGTTATTTCTGATTCAAATGTCAATGCGCCAGAGTTTACTTTGATCAAAGCTATAATGGGTGCTCAGTTGGTAAAGGCATAACGCTCATCGATTGGGCACACATCGACTAGGCTGCAGCCACTACCTCCTTGTTTTTTTCTGTCTCTTTCCCCACTTCGTTCTGTCCGCCACCGTGTTACGCGAATAGAGGACATGGCCTGAATGATTGGTCATATCAAAAGAAAAAAACTTTTCATATTTCACCATGAAAATAAAGAAAGAATTGTATTGGGCGCAATGGCGTAGGGTGTTTGAAGATCCCGATTGGGTTGACTGGTCTTTATTTCAATCTCTTCCAATAGAGAATCGAGTATATTTGAGTTCAAACCACTTTTATAAAATTCAATCTTTCGTTGATGAGAATGAAAATATTCCTAAATAACTCAATATTTCCTTTGTTTTCTAACTCACAATTTTTGGAAATATATTTAAATTATTTATAGAAAATAATTTTAATTCTTTTTTTTTTTTTTTAATCTAAAGCAACTGGTTATTGCGATGACATTGTTAATCTCATTCCACAACGCAGGAGAATTTTTATTTTCTTTTTCAGCACTTGCTTTATATGAATCATTATTTTACAAGCACTTGATGAGTAGACGTACAAACATCGCAGCGAACATAAGGACCAGATGACATGAACTAAGTTTTTCATTTAAAATTTCCTTTAGTGAAAAGAAAAATTCTAAAGACACTGTTCAATCTTAACCTCAAAGTAAAAGTGAAAAAAAAAAGAAAAAAAAATAAATAAATAAAACATGCACTTCATAATGCAGCTTAAGATTAATTGACCTAAAAATGTTTATTATTTTTATACTTTCACTCCGTACCTTTACAATGAAATCCTCTTTGTTTAGGGTTCTTTTACTTTGTTGTATCCGAAGAAAACATCATTTTATACTATCTTAGATCTGATGTTGTTGTGCTATAGTGGTGAGTAAACTGTATAAAATTGACACACATGCATGACATAGAAAAACGCATCAAAGGAATAAATGAAAGTCACGTTTACCGAGCTATGAATATAATTTATGCTTATCATAAGCAACAGAACCTGTTTACGTATTCCAGTACGTACGTACATGCCAGTCGCTCACAGTGGAAGAGATGAAAAATTTTCATTAAAAATTTATTAAGGCGGATGACCCTAAATGGAGGAACATATAAAATGGGTTATGAAAACTTTCCCTACGCATATGAATATGACTGTGCAAGAAGCATAAAAGAACTTGACTTTAATGCGATATAAGAGAGAACTACAAAATAGATTCGCTTACTATCTCGATTAAAATTTGAAAAAAATCGATTACTAATTTAAGGGAGATCCTGTATACACGGTCTTGGCTTAGGTCCTGAGCATGTCAAAGTTCATAAGGAAATTTTATTAATTTAAAGGACAACACCACTGTAAGAGCCTAAAATAGCGTACTTTTACACATTTCTTTGTAATGAAAAAAAAGATAATTAATGGCATAAAAACAGTGGAGGAAGCTAACCGTATATTTAGGTACTTTGTTCCCCCCTGTGTATCCTACATCATTCTGCCTACTATAATTCTACCTCTGTTTTCGTCTCGAAAATCAAAAACTTTGAGTTTATTTCTAGGTAAAGGCATTCTCTTAAAGAGTCTCCTTATAGCTGAACCCATAATTAGAGTTTCTTGCCATGTAGAGATTTACTTAAAACAGACTTAGGAGCCTTTGGACGCAATTAAATATTTAAAAAAACTAAAAACAGAAATAATCAAATAAGAAATCAATATGAAATAGGGTTATGTTTGGATTGGTCACCAGCTATAGAGAAACAAAGTGTACTCGTGTTAGAGGTCTTTTGATTTTGTTTTAATTTTTGCCTTCGGAAATAAAGGCCATAAGACAACGCCCCGAATACAGTCTTTATATAGAAGCGGGTCGTCTAGAACCGCAAGCTGCACAGTAAAATGAGGCTCATGATTTCTGTGGTATCGTTTAGAAGAGACCTGTTGATCTTTGGAGGATACTATCCGACCATTTTGTTTTGATACCAACGCACTTCAACGAAAGTGTAGTGCACAAATTTCTCTGTCGATGTTTCTATTAAACAGTTTTACCAACTAGACCCATATTCCCTCTAAGTCTTGAAGATGGAATAAGTAAATGAAGTAGAGAAAAGCCTCTGTCCCGCAATGTTAAATGGTCTGCCAAAAGGAAAGAATGATTCCTGTGATGCAATTACAAGACTAAATCAGGTCAAGATATGAACAGAAATCGGAGTGAACTACGAAAACATTAAAAGTTCAGTTGAAAGCTTAGTGTCCTTACATTAAAGAAATTTTTTTAAACTATGCGGCATAATATGGCCGGACGGTCCAACGTCAATGTTAGACTTTACCCTTACTGCTGTCGCTTTTCGCTATTACCGGTAATGGATGGTAAGTGGAGTTAATGTGATGACTATTATGAAAATTGCTGGCAGCAAAGTTAAATAACCTAAAATAAATAATTGATTCGGCCTCTTAAAGATATCCACACGTTTCTCTCTTTCTCTCTCGCTCCTTCTCTCTCTCTGGCTACAAGCAGCTATGAAATGTTTATTTTGAATTTTTGCCCTTAAGCAAATAAATCGCTAATTACAAACATAATCTCATACGAACGTGTTACTTTATTGACTTTAAATAAAAAAAACACAAAAAAAATATTGCAAGTACATGCTCGCCTTTCATCGAACCATTCACCTCACATTCTGTCGCTAATTTATGCTTTACTCAACTCGTGTGATTCGCTTTTCTAATATCAGAAAATTTATTGCGATGAGTGAGTGGCCGGTGTAAACGTGAAAAGTTAATCAATGTAAAATTCTGCCAACTATATGTGTGTTTATTCAGCATAATGGATTTTGTATTAAATATTCTTTCGATATAATGTATTATGGCTTCAATTATTTATTTTTTAATTCGCTTAATATATTGCGTAAGCCTGTGTGATTTGATTGCGCGGGAAGAGAGAGTTGATTTAATATCCGCTAATTGAAATAAATTTAATTTAATACAAAAACACGCAACTATTAGCAGATGCATGTGCGTACACGAGGGGAAGCTGAAAAATTCTCGACTTGACACTTAAAAACCAGAGAGCATACAAACGTAACGATTGAATTTTTCTAAAGCGCTGCTGATAGGTTCGCAAAACAATCTCCTATGATTGTCACATTGTCATGGTACTTTTATAGCCGTGTGGACGGCTGAACGGCAAATTTATTTGAACCAGATGAAGTCGTAGAATGTCGCACCACACTATTCGTATTTTTTCTTTTTCGTTCCTCCCTCGTACGTATAAGAAGCTGTTAATATAACGCCAATTCATATTAAGTGCATGGGTTTTGTTGTTGTTTTTTTTTAAATACTGTAAAATACTCGGATAAAGACAACAAATCCACTTTAGCTCTTCTATTGCCCCGTTGCATACGCTTTGACGATTAAATGGTTGATGACTTTACATTTCACAGTAAGCAAAATATTAAATATTTTTTCTTGCTTACAATCATTACCTTAAAAAGCTGTAATCATGTTTTCAGTTGTTTTGGAACGCATTTAAATTTTTAATAATTATTATAACTAATTAATAAGAGTAATTATAGCGAATAAAGAGGAAATGATAATCGGTAGTGTGTGGTTTTAAATCTTTAAACTTTAAATATTAAACACAGAAATGATGCGTTTTAGGAAATCTCTGCTCAGTTTGCTTACATCTCCTTTTTGTACCCATCGCCGAAGGATGAGGAATATATTCATTTTAAAAATATGAGCGTCAAAGCATGTCCGTCTGTCTGTGGTAAACATCGTAGAATTTGTCCTCAAATTTGGCACAAAGATTAAAAGTTCCTGCGCGCAGGTTGATCGGTCAAAGAGGACGATTGCAGTATAACATAATCTGGGGTCAACGCTGTTTTCAAAGAAAAAGAAAAGAGTTTTGATTTTTTACTCCTCACTTATAAACCACAACAAATACGACGATAAATATTTGCTTTATCTTCTATGGGCAACCCTGCAGATCCTGTACAAACATGGATAATATCAGCAAAGTAGTGTTACAGAGTACGGAAATTTAGTTTTCCTTTTCCTTAGCGTTTTTTTATATAATGCGTACAAAAAAGCTTCGGTCGCGACCAAATATAATTTTCGTCCGCGTTTATTTTCATATTCATTTTAGAAGGAATATACCGACTTAGTTGTGTCTATTTGCATATAATCTGATCAGACAATAGAAAGCATATAATTTCCTGAGAGCATAAGATTTCCAGCTTGGCAGCTGCGGCATTTGTGCATTCTTTCCACCGTTCGTTCCTGACTCTTACCTGTTGTTGCTTTTAGACGCACAAATTGAATTGAGTATAAAGTCTATAGTCGATCAGTGAAATTTACCGAAAATCAATGTGGAAATCTCTCACATCTATAATAATTTATGAGAAGAGTTTAAAAGCTTGCTGTATGAAACAGGACGCATTCAACGGAGAGCAAATTACAAAGTTGGAATTCGCCAAGATTTTGCTCTTAGTGCCCATGTTGCACCGCATACAAAAGATTATGATAAGCGTGATCGAATCATATGCAGCTCACAACGCCATTATAATCCTAAAATGTTTGCACACAAATAAATCGTTAAGCCTATAAAAGATGCATCAAACACAAATGCTTATCTTTTATTCTATTTGCCCCTGAAGGTATTTTTCGACAACAGTGCATAACGTAATTCACTTAAACCTTCATATTATCTCTTTCCACTTTCCTCTTTCCGGTTTTTATATGCATATGTCAGCAAGAATAACACAAACAATATAAGTGAGGTGCTGAAGTTTTGGTTGTTTACAAAGGGTGCGAAGCGCTAGCCACACAACAACGGTTATGGTCAACGACAACATTATTAAATTCGCCACTCTTGACGCAAGGGTATATTAAGTTTGCGCGGATGTTTGCAAAAAAGCAGAAGGACTTGAGGTGGACCCACCTTTTTATATACTGATCGATTCAACATAACTTCGTAGATCGACAACAAGCAACGCTATTAAAAAGGATTACAATCGGACCACTTTTTCGATCACTTTGCCTGTAAAGTCTCGTTTTGTAAAGTCGTCATGAGAATAATTGTAGAGTGTACGGTGGTGTAGGGTATTTACTATTATAGTGTTTTTACTTACTTTCTATTTGATGTGAATTAAAAATCCGCAAGATTGTTAACATTAGTGACATTTTGCATCGGATAATATTGGGATCAATCATAACGGCCTGTTTTAGTAGGAAATACGTAATTTTTTTTTAACACAGCCATAAATCCAGGGACATAATTTTAACTGTTTATGTTAGTTTAGTTGACAGTTTGTGTGCCCATCTTTACCAAGCACGGGTGTTACAAGGAAAACATAGGACTAAAATTATACTAGACGCGAACGAGCGAGAGATGTATGTTGTCTACCAATTGATTATCTTAGTGTTACTCTCCACTCTTTCTTACATGCCACAAAGATGGGTTTCGCGACGGTGTTCTGCAGAAAAGCTTCTGTTGCAAGAGAATTGTGGCATATTAATTTTGTCGATAGGTTTGTAAGCTCCGATTGTATATGTTAGGCACCAATAAAGAGTAAATGCTTTCGACCACAAACAATATCCCGAATCGATTCGTCCATATCCACATGGGCGTCTGCGGTTTGCTATTTATTTTAGCAATCCAAGTAAGAATTGGATTCTAAACCTGTAAGCTGGCATCAACGTCTTAGTTTCCCTTTGCGGAGCAAAGCTGAAGGCTAGTCTACAATATATGTCAAGCTGAACAAAAATTTGAAAAGCTTGTTAGCTCCCATTTAAAAGTGCTCTTCACAACAACAAGTTCGTAATAAATAAATTGGGTTTCTCTGTACCCACAAATATTCTATTCCCTGACAAAAATCTTAGAAGTTATATAATAGATGTAAGTGGAATAAACAGCCAGAATCGAAAGCATAAAGAATATATGAAACAATCGGAAGGGAATTCAATCTTCCTACAATTAAAGGTGACACATGCATATAACTTCAAAAAAAACTCGTTAATTTTACTCATTTCAGCAGAACAGATTCATCAGATCACCATTTAAAAAAAAATATATAACCGGGTTTACCCAATGTATACAAAAAGGTTTAGAAAAATAATTTATATCAGACGGAGAAACTGAAGGTAATGCCGGCGCTCATCCTGACCTGGAATATAAGTAGAATTCACGTTATAGAAAGAGTAAAGAAATCCCTGCCACTATACTCAATGGCCTGTTTTCTCATTACTCTCCGAATTATGCTCATATAAGAAGCCTTACTTTAGTCTGAGCTTATATTAAACCTTATATGTGACCCTTGAATCTCTTCTGCGAGTTCTGTTCATCTACGCTAGCGCTTATAAATTTGAAGATTTCAATTCCAAGTGAAAAGGACTTATGTCCAGATATTCATGTTGACAATAAATGTTACAAATCGAATGGAAGGTATATATATATACATATGGAAAGATATATATATGTGGAAAGAAGACAGAATAACTTATGAGTGTGAGTGCGATACTTATGCATGCTCGCATTATTATACAGGAAGTAGTTCTGAACGTATAATATATAAAAAAACATTTAACACGTTAAGGAAAAAGTTCTCAGCGCTTTTTCGCCGATATTCAAGAGCACTTTGCCAACCCAATTATGTGCAATTTTCCCATTTTCCCTGTCGATCGTCACTGTTCTTACTTAATGGAGTAACGTTTGACACACACACGCACACAAGGTTAATACTCTTATGTGGCTTTGTAGCCGTCTATTGGGAAGATGCTTCGAACTTTTTCCTTAATCTGTATCTACATTTGTGTTGTTGCTTGATTTTATTCCGAAGTAAAAAAATTTCAACACTTGCCTAAAATATTATTTTTCAGATGTAAGTAAAAGTCTAAGTGCGCATAAATTTACAACAATGCAATAATACGAGCATTGTTTACATTTATTGTGTATATGTTGTACTTATAGGCTCTTTTATACTCTGGACGCAATGTTCAGAGCACAGGAAAAATTCAAAAGTTCATTTAAGCAATTCTCTGTGAACAATTGCCTTGCATTCGGTCATCTTGTGCTTTTATGTATATTTGTTCTTGTGTGTGTACTTAAGTACAATATATAATGTATGTATATATATATATATATATATATATATATATTTACAAAGAATGTTTTTATTCTGCATGTTTAACAATAAAAAATGAAGTTTGAACAAGAAAATTGTATTCGTTGGTGACCGAATCTTTTACACCCACCAGCGTGATCCTAAAAAAGAGAGAAAAGAACTACATTTTCACACTCTATAATGCTGGATGGGCGCGGTCGATTTTTTCTATTCTCAGAATAAAAGGGAAAATTTATGTGGTGTATGTGTTTTACTTTATGAGTAATAAGCAAAAAAAAAAAAACGGCGAAGGACATATGGTCCCAGTTTTTGTTAAGTATACGTGTGGGCGTGTGCTTTCAAAAGCTTGGGTCCCTTTCAAATTCTTCTCTAAGCTTGCTAACGATGTCTTTATTTTTGCGAACGGGGGAAAACTACGACACAGTTGCGCAGACGAACAGAGGGACATATCTAAGTGTATTCCAAATTTGAAACTAGCCGAGAACTTATATAATTTATGGACTTTTTGAAACTTTCTTCTGCGCGTTATAAAAGCATTAAGAAAAATTAAATTTTATAGCATCGTCGTAAAACAGGCGTTCAAATTCTTGCACTTTTATTTGCTATATCCTTGAAAATCCTTGAAAAAACGAAGTGTTCTCACTTTACGTAGTACTGTAGCCGTGTCCTTCCATCGATTTGGACCATTTTCAATACCAATCTATGTTTGGCAGCAAGAATGTTTCTGCCAAATCTGAAATCGATAGATTTTTGCGGCCAGGAGGCATCATACTGACGGACAAATTGGCAGACGGACATGCTTAAGTCGATTCAGAGTTTAGTGCTGATCAAGAATACACACACTTTGTAGAATCTCTGAGGATTCGTTCTGAGGTTGCAGACGTTTTGACAAAATGAATATGCCCCTCACCCTTACGCGATGGGTAAATTAAATGCTGGTTTTTTTGCTTATTTTATTCACTCTGACTTATTCAAGAGTATTTTTAAGTGTTATTCTGTTGCCGCGAACTTGCAAAATATTTCGTAAACATGCGATTTAAAACTTAATGCAAACAGATATAATAACTATTTACTTGCATTCCCTCTACCCTGATATTTTCTTCTACTCTCTATTATAGGGCATGGCATAATCCAATCATTTATGTATATATATATATATGTAAGCAGAGCGAAGATTTATAAAATAAATTGAAAAGTTTTTATTGCCTGGAAAAGATTTGTGTCGCGAGAGAATACGAAGATTTATCTATGCAGCGCACTTTCCTTCGTCTTGCGTGATTAAGAAGCAAACCTATTCATTTGCATACACCTACGCACGTAAAGTGTAAAGTGAATGGAATTCAATAACCGGTATACTTAGCTAAATTTTTCTTACGATTTTAATAACGGAACGGGAAACTAGAAGCGATTGTTGCTAGTGATGCTTATAAGTAAAAAAGTCATCTTTGCCTTAAGACGACTTTTTGACACCCATTGTAGAATGATAGCATGGAAACCGTCAATTAGACAATCTTTTGATTTTATGCTAAACAATTCTACACACACAAGCAAGTCTTAATGCTCACAGACATTGGTTTTAATGGTACAACGCAACAAATATATATCACATAGCTTAACAGTTGACCCGTACGATATTTCCGAAAACCTACCGTTCAGATGTTTGTAAGAACCTGCATTTTGAATGCAGAGTCACACTCTTACCCACAGGTGACGGTCAGAAAGGTGAGTTAAATCGTTTTCCCTGTACTGAACAATTTTAGATACCGCAGCTTTCTTACTTTTTAACATCATCTGCGGAAATATGGCTACACGACTTGCCAAGAAGATATCTATTTGGAGTTTCCTGTCATAACTACAATTACGAATCATAGGTCTTTAACAAGCACTAGCCATACTAGACAGACATGAACAACA
This sequence comes from Glossina austeni, assembly GCA_000688735.1. Classification (NCBI taxonomy): domain Eukaryota; kingdom Metazoa; phylum Arthropoda; class Insecta; order Diptera; family Glossinidae; genus Glossina; species Glossina austeni. The sequence continues at coordinate 166,078 of KK502436.1, read as the reverse complement.
TACGTTATTGTTATGAAAGGGCACAAAAAATAGTGTACACACCCGCTTCGAATTAAAAATTTGTAAACACCTTTTGTTGAACCGATTACGATTATTTGTACAATGTTTTGACATGAAGTTCGAAAAGTTTGATTTTTACTGCGCTCGTGCCCATTTCCAAGCTTGCTCCTTAGGCACTAATTAAAAGTTCTATTTGGCTTTTGCAGCCGAGGCGGCCGAGGCAACCAGCAGAGATGTGGGTGTTTAGGCCTCCCGTAAGGCACATGGATAGGATAAAATGACGCAAGAAGATTATGTTGTTCAAAATTTGGTCGTCGATAAGTACTTTTGTGTTTGGCCAACGCCAAACTAGTGTGTGTCTACATCCGGTAATTTTAAGTCCCAGACGCGAGTCAGTTTTCAACATTTCGTGTCGTAGGGAGAGAATATATACGATAAGCTTAACTTGTTACAATGTTTCCAAGGATGTTTTTCACTTTTGCTCTGGTTTCTGTAAGCAATCGTCTTCGCACATATCGATGCTTCTAAAACCATAAAAACTTAAAAATGCTTCAGCTTTTTCAATGAGCTTAACAACAAATACAAATTTTATATCTGCTTACTTTTCATTCCCATCGATGGTCGCGCCCGTTAATATGAATTCGCCTGTTTATCCGACTAGTGATATTACAAAATTAAAGTCCCTTTGTTTAAAATCAAATCTTTATTTATTCATGTAATTCTAAGTTACTTCTGACCAAATTGAGGTAGGGTCAGTATCTTATATAATAAATAATTTAATGCGAACTTAAGCAATTATTACAATTAAAGTAAGTTATTACTAGAATTACGACCATGTAGGTTACAACTAAATTAGGCTATCTGAACTAGGTTAGGTGTCACATTATGTGGAAATGTAAACTTAGCGTAAATTGTAAATGACGGTAGAGTGCGACAGATCGATAATGCTACAATATTAAGATTAAAGCGGAGTTCTTACTATGTATTGTCTCTGAAGTCTGAAAGAAGCTACTTTTGAGCCCTATAGAAAAAGAAAGTCCCACATGCAGGCCTTGGAAACGAAAATACAGCAAGCGCCGTGCAAATGTATTCGTAAAAACAAGGGTCGGTAGGAACCGCAAAATGGTAGAGAACACCTTCTAGCCTTAGTTGTGTTCATACTTTCCCATCCACTTCATCACAAACAAGCTTCCATATCATTCTCTACCTGCTTCAAGGTATGCATACGTACTCCTACCGCTATAGCTCGGCAATGGTATTAAAGATGGCAACTTTCCAAAATGTTAAGTGTTTTGCACTTTTAACCGCTGCATGGAAATTTAATCTCAGTGCTACGGGGACTCAAATACTCGAAATTTTTGAGTAACTCGTACGACACGGAGAAGTACCTGCTTGTAGCTCTTTATTCTTATGGGCTGTGTCAACAATCTCCCACTTGCCTATACCTCAGATGATAGCACTGATAATTTCTATTCTGAAACTGATCTTCCATAGGAAAATCAGTGAAACGCGCGCGCGTTTTGTGAGTGTCGTGACCGTGAATAAATAATACGCCCGAGAGTATATAGATGTTCATCAGAGTACATAGAACTGTTTCTTCAAAAACAATTTGGAAATAGGTTTAGATGACATTCATAGGACGACGGATCTACTAATCTCAACAGCAAGTCCTTTGTATAAAAAGTTATAAGCTTCCAAGGCAGATGTCATACGAAAAAACAGTCGACGATTAAGCAAAGCAACAACGATCACACAATTCCAGGTGAGAAGATAAAAGCCCTCAAGTTGCTCAATTGTGTGTACTTTAAAAACATGTTCCAAGCTTAACCAAAACATTTTAACCGAATTCTTTAAAAAATTGCATAATTATTTTTAATACGTAATTATTTTAAAATAAATTGCTGTCGGCGTCTTCATGGTGAAGTTAACAAAGAGAGAGAGAGAGAGAATTCAATTTTTGTTTTTAAAATATATTTAACATTTTAAAGACTGACAGGAAGCCTGAAGAATTTTATCGTTTACGTCATTATTTCATTTTATGTGTAGTAAAATCGTGTCATTGATATCTCTTTGTGTGGTCCTTCATCCTTATGCAAATTAAATTGTGGTCTTGTGTGAATAAACGCATATATACGAGAATTCATGCATATATCCTTATTAGTGTAAGTAAATTGCGGGCGTTGCAAGCATACAATGTATGCGTTCTTGAAACTCATATCATAACACATTGTATCACTTCATTACATTAATTATCACATCCGCAACAAAGACATGTGTTTACATCAATATAATTAAGGAAGAAGAAAAAAATCCTCCGGATATTCGCACACACACGTGCAAGCTCATGTAAGTTCGTACACGCATTTGTACACGCGCATGTATGTGCAGATCTGCATAATTAAAAAAAATGTGAATTATGTAAAAAGATTTCATTGCGAAATTTTTGATAACGATAATGTTGTGTAGTTACGATCGTCATGTTATACGTCATACTGAACGTACGACTGCTAATGCATTTTTTTTTAACAGTGAGAGTAAATGAAGTGAACGAAGATTATATGAGTTATTAAGCACTGTTCTAGGTTACCAAGGCAGAAATTTAGAATTTTTAGTGTGATCCACGACTCACCCATTTTTATATTCACCATCGAAGGTCAGCCGTAGCATTTGCAACTCCTAGAAACGTGTGTGAAATAATCGCCAAAAGTGTATAAATAATAAAAAATAAAAAGTTTCATTAACAAAATATTCTGAGATGACTTGCTTGTACGCTATTTGTTCGTATATAAGCCCGATAGTGAAAAAACTCGAATTCTTAGCCTATGAAAGATACCGACACACAAACTTGTACACACATTTGGGAAAGACATCAAAAAGATCGAAAAATGCAAACATAGCACTGAATGTTAATAATTGATGAAAAACTTTGGCATATTTTGTGTTCTATAGAGGAAGTCGGTCACCGTATTACACGAATAAGCGACGTCTCGTGAGCATGGGTCCTATTAAAAAAAAAAAAAAAACAAAATGGAGAAGAACTGGCAGATTAATCTTACAACTAAACCGGTGCAAACATGCAAAAACCTGCCACCTGATCACAACATAATATATTGTGAGGTCCCAAAGTCGTCCCTCATTTTGGGCTCACGGATTCTCCGTCTCTGGTGAGGGGAAGGGAGTGCTAGACTAACATAAAATAGGAATAGATTAAGATAGCAGTAGGGATAGACTAAGACAGCGATAGGGATAGACTAAGATAGAAAGAACATAGGATGGAATAGATTAAGTTAGAAAATAGGAATAGAATAAAATAGATTAAGAGAGCAGTAGAGATAGACTAAGATAGCAATAGGGATAGATTAAGCTTAGAGTAGAGTTAGTTAAAGTTGGGCTCTTGAGCTGAGAGGTCGAAGAGTCTCGCTCGATACGTCGGGCAGTCAAGCTCGAGACGTCAGAGAGTCTACGCTGTGCAGTCGTTAAGTCAGGTATCATTATTTAACGTTAGCGGCGTAAGATATCAACGTTCAGATATCGACATTATATTGTGAGCAATTCGCTGAACATAACGGTAATAGCTTTCAATAATAAAGGGAAGGAGCAAGACCCTGTAAACATAGAAATTTCTTGTTTGTTTCCTTCCCTGGGCCGCTGAGCTGCCACAGCCTTAGGAAGAGGACGAAAAGCCCCTCACAATATTTTGTATTTATATTGTTTTGTGCACAAGACCAGTAACATGGGGACATAAGAGTAATACCCATTTGCTGGTATAGAGGGAGTGCGCTAAGAAAATTAAACTGCAGAGCGCTTTTAGATTTTTGTGAAGGATTCTGAACGAGTTGATTAGTTTATCGTTGTGTATACATTTGCTCGTGATTGTCTAGCTTTTGATGATATTTTTCAGTTTCATATTCAGGCAAGTGTATGACTTTTAACTTCTTCGCTACCAAATGTCACATATATGTGACACAGGTGTTTCTTACCACACCTAGACGTGACGAATATGTCACATATTTGTACCACTTTAAGAAATTTTAGGCTGTGATGGATGCTCTTTCCAGGAGACGCTGATAGCGGACGGATTAGGTTCAGTGATTCATTTTGTTGTGTAGGGTGCTCTTCACTTAGGCTTGCATGCGATTGTGCGTCTGTCAATCTCCCTGATTATTTTCAATGTCGTTTGCAATGAGTACTCGGATGTCAATATTTTGTCGATCTCTTCGTGGCATTTTTCGACAACAAATTCAAAAAAGAAAAACTTCATAACGCAAATCAATACAAATTAAAACCACTTAGATAACGAATGTTGCTAAAATATTCTATTTTTATATCATGTCTTTGAATATATTTATGTTAAACTATAACAATATTCTTGCGCTCATCTGCAATAAATAATTTACAATATTTATAAGCCCATATGATTCCACAATCTGGCATAATTTTGCAATTTAATTAACATTCGACATACACGTTAAGTATTCAATTTTTCGATAAACGAATTAAAGTCAAAATTATTACATTTCAATATTTTTGATAAACTTGCAGATCTCAGATAAACTTTAAATGGCCGCAAGCGCAAAGGAGTTCCATTAGCAGGTCAACGAACGTGAGGCTCAAATTTCAGGTGCGGTAGAGTTTTCAATAAAGCCAATAGCCTTAGATGCTAATGTCTTGATGATGTGCAGCTTCCTTGAACTGACACAAACGGCATGTATAAGTTTCACTGCAATCGAATGAATGGTACGTGAAACAGCGCAAATTCACTTTTACCTATAAAGATTTACATCTGAATTACTCATAAGGATATATAAAGAGTTTTTATAGCTCTTAGGCATTCAAAAGCAAAAATACTTTTTAACAAGTTTTTCCATTGGAAAACTGTACTCAACTGTACTCTTCTACTTCTATTCTATCTGTTTTCATTAATATCCGGAAATACTTATTTCTGACAGATTGTGTTTGCCAATGCAAAGAGTTTGCAAATTTATACCAGACAAATATTGCACATTAACAATAATTCCCTTCTAAACTTGTACTCAACAAATAATGTTCATGAATACATTGGAAACGGATGTATGTTCATGTGAATGAATGCATTATATTCCATAGCCTTGTTGTATCATTACCTAACAAAAAATATTGAAATGAATGGGCATATGAAACAAATCAGTTATTAGTCCGATGAGTCTGCACAATAAAGCTCTAGTGTATGCAGTACAAAATCATAAACAAATAATAAATCGAGCGGAGAGATTCCTATTACTAGAGGCAAATTACATGACCTACGTCAAGCGACAATGCATTTGCTACAAATTTTAAGTGTTCCCAAAAAAGGGAGAACCCATCACTGGCGTTTTTAAAATTGAAAATGCAATTCGATGCAACTTATGTGTGTGTCGTTTCTATTCCAATCACATATTTTGCAAACGTAAATAGGTTTTTCATAAGTCTACGCTAAGAGTAGTATAAGTCCAGACAATTCATTCAACAAAATCGTGTTCACTTAACTACTAAATAGAGCATTACAACCCTCTCTCATTTTATGTAGTCAGCGATGGTTAACTTCGAACGGAGTAGGTAACAGCACGGGTTATACTCCAACGCAGCACGCTACAGAAGAAAATTATTACAAATGGTGTGTTAATTGTTAGTTCAACTTGAAGTCTTGAGATAATTTTAATGCCTTAGTTTGATAGCTTTGTTTGGTAACCTAAAGTTTTCGTTTCAACAAGTAATACTCCAAGTACATAACCACAATTTGAAGATAAGCACAAGCAATCAAACTTTTCGTTTTGTAAAGAATTCCAAAGATGACCCCTCAGTCGTCTAATTTAGAAAACCGATAATTTCTAAACGATTGAGTTAACCAACGCAGTCAACTGCAGGGAATATTTCTAGGAATTGTCATGTAGAGTGTCCACACCTTTCTTACTACATGATATACAAGGAACAATAGCCTCATTCCTTTGTCACGTAGGACCTGCTTTCATGTCGCGAAAATAATTGAAATTAGTTCATAATATTTTTCATGCGATGATATTCTACAGTCTGCAGTCTTTTAAAGAGGAAGAAGTGCTTTCAGGATTAGTAAACCCAACAAAAACAGAAGCGAAAAGAATCCTAATCTCGTTCCATCACTATATCCAAGTGAATTGGCTTTGGTAATGGATCGCAATCCAATTTGCAACTGTGAGCAAAATCTTACGATTGCACGAAGCTTCGCATTCGGAACGACTATGGACACTTTGAAAATATCTGGAGAACTTAATACCAAATACCGATTCATTTAGTTAAGGCGACTAGATTAGCCATCCAGGCAGGGTAGTGTAAGTTTCTAGCGCTCAACCTACTTTTAATCCTAGAATTTATTTTCTTGGTCTAATGGTCTTGGATAGCGATAATAGTAATTCCCGCGAACGTTCGCGCGCACGTTCCTGAGAGTACAGCAGTTAAGTTCAATAGTTTAGATGAAATTGGGGCTACTTTCCTTAACCAATAAGCAGAAGCGAAAACCATATTCCGCCTCAATTAAGGTTCCAGCTTTTGCGAGCGTTTCCAGGAGCTTTCCACAAAAGTCTCTATATTGTCGCATATATTCCATAAAATGCTTATCGTACGTATAAGCGATTTCGAACATCATGTTTTATTTCTACTTTTTCAATTTAATGTATTTTGGCATTTCATTTAATCCTTACAGCCATGAATTCTCTGCTTGCCGCTATTTGGTTGTTTACTGCACTGCAGCATTTTCTATTAGCCGAATGGCAGACAACACACAATACAGAACGTAAGGAACATTTTTTTTCTGACAACGGTAAATATATTTATGTCCATACATCTGTACATATATAGATTGCGATTTTTGCTGCGTGCTTGTATCAGATTGAATAAATAAAAGCCCTTCCTTTCTTGGGAAGTGTTTGAATGGAGGGAAGTTTTTCTTTGAACAGCTAATATATTTTTGCTTTGTTGCTTTACTAAACATCTTTTGCGTTCGCCAGTGTCAGAGCTTAAGTAATGTTTAAGGGTTTTTTCTTTATAAAAGAAACCTGCACAAAAAAAACCTTTTTGTTGTTTGCTTTATGTTTATTATCGCAACGTCTAAGCTCTTTTTTGGAATGCAATTCATTTATTGGATTTCTTTCCCATTCTTGCGGATAAAGCGGCACCATTGTGCTTTGAACTACACTTGGTTTTAACAATAACTAATAAAAAGAAATTTAACATTAAGAACGTAGATGAATGGAAATTTAATTAGAAAATAACTATTAGACGAAATAAGGAAAGAAGTAAAAACACTGTAGTGAGACACGGCCCAACATTAAATAATCTACAGCAATTCACTTAATGCATTTATTCATATAGCGACACTTCAAAAAGTAAGGCGTTATATTGTCACTGCGCAAAATTTCATCAAAATATCTTTAAAAAAATTCTGACTCATAGGTTGAATTCATTAGAAAAAATTGTACCGACGGACGGACAAGACTAGATTGATTTAGAAAGTGACTCTGAATCGCTTGGTATAATAATAGCTGTGCCTATCTCAATTCCTTGCTGGTGTTACATACATCCGCACAAACTTAATATAACGTTGTATCCTTGTACACAAAAGGGCTATAAAAAGTAAATTTAACCTTTTAGGCATTTAGGAAAACTACAAATTTAATATGTGGCTTATTATTTAGCCCAAAAGATTTCGTTCACCTGGACAAACCTGCCGCTAAACCTTGTCCTACGCACTTTTAGTTAATAATATTTCTAATCTCAACCCAAACAGTAGCGTTAAGGGACAATATGCTGTTACAAAGGAGGCAAATCGGCTAAAGCAATCGATTGTGCATTGCAGTAGAAAGTGATTTTCCAGATGTGTTCTTCTGGGTTTGTGGAGCTTTTAAGCAACGATTTGCTTTCCACAGCCTTGCCTTACATACTCTACGTTCTAAGTCCTTTACGGTAAACACTTTAGCACACTTTAGTAAAGAGTGCATACAAAATAGTTGATAGAATCCTAATGCCAATCGAAAGATTTCACTTGGATACGCTTTCAATATGTTAGAATTGGACTCAGTTAGAACAGTTAACTCCATAAGAAAAAATTGCTTCCTACTAAAGTAGAACTAATTGAAAGGAAATAGGGACCATTTGCCTTGAATTTATTATTGTATTAATTTTGCGCGGATGTGTGCAGCACCCGGAAAAATTTGAGATAGACGCACCTTTTATTATACTGATCGATTCAGAAAGTGATTCTGATCTAAGCCAGCCGTCTGGGCGTCGTTCCGTCCAGTTTCGTTGTATTCTACCTACAGGCCGCAATTTTAGATAAATTGTGATGAAATTTGCTATAGTGGCGTGTTTTGATCCAGCGACGAGCGCTATTGGAAATGGTTTGGATCACACCACTTTTCGATCACTTCCTATATAACGCGTTATTTTGAAAAATTGCTATATGCTCAGTTGTAGTTCACCATAGCGTGTTTTCTTATTAAGTTTAATATTTTCGCACTTTTGTCACATCCGGTACGATGATATGCCCTTCAGGAACTACATTTAAAAAAAAAAAAGGAAAGTTTTCAAAGCTGACAATTGTCTTTGTAACCGTTACATACATTCAAAATGAAAAGAAAAGAAAAAAAAAACTTCAAAGAAAGTGCATCACAATGACTATGACAAGATTGTCAATCAAATCGATCGACTCGTTCGAGTGGAAGAAATTATCAGCATTGTAAAAATTCATCGCGTGGAACAACAATTTGTTTATTTACATCTCCAACCAAATGAATCAATAAGAGAATCATCTGTTGTTGATTGGGTGAATTTTAGAAGACGAACAAGAAGAAGAAGTAAGTTTATTAAGGAAATGAACCTTACCGCACTTCAACATCTGTTCCATACAAGTGCTGATACTAACGCAATGTTGCAGTAATAACTGATGTTACTCAATAAAAACCAAAGGATTGTTCTTCCATTTCGAAAGTTGTTCAATATTTATAGAAATACACTAAAATAAATATAGCATACAAACGGCAATAGTTGCTGAGACTGGGAATACCGAACACACATTTAAATCGAGAACACAACTTAGTTGCATTTATGACATAATTATAAGCTTATTGTAAAACAACATTCAAAGTTAAATAAAGAAAATTGCTGTCCTATGTAGGCAGAAAGATCTAATGTTTTATGACGAGAACTTCTCCATAAGGGCAATGCCACATAAACGTCTGTCAACCATCTGGACCAAGTAAGTTGGCTTTCTGTACTCCATCCCATTTAAAGATCCCCATGAAAAGCCAACAACCAAAAGGTAGCAAAGCCTAATAAATATGATGATGACTTTGTCATGACAATATAGGCAAGAATAACAGCATCTTTGGCAAGAATGTTAACTTTGTTGAATACACCCATAAAAAGTATGTGAAATAGCGCAAAGTATTTACTGGTCGACCTTAATATTGTTATTTGTTTTGCTACACAAATAAATATGGCTACCGTGATTATGGTTGCAATGGCCAGCAAAATGCAATGGCCACCACACTTTTTCCAACTTTCGATACATTTCTCCGGATGGCAAACCTAATGCATCTCTTTTAATGGGTATGAAATTGCGTTATAATTTGACATAAATAAGACACAACCACAGCCTAATTTTCCATTTGAATAATTACAACACAGTGTCAAATATATCACAGTGAGAGGAATGCCCCTCTACTACTAAATAACTCGTTTTATATCAACAAATGGCCGAACGAAAAGCACAAAGTGAATGGCACGTTAGCATATCATGCAACTCATTAACGTATACATTTCCAAATTTTTTTTGCAAATCACACTTCCAAGTACTGCACAGGTATCAAGCAAATGGACTTGTACTCTCATCTACACGTACGTACGCGCTCTCCATTTAGATGCCTTGTGGCTGTTAATTAATTTATTTTAATCAAAAGCCAGTACATATACATATATATTGGTATAAAAGGTCGTATACATATACATATGTACGTCCATACATATATATATATATATATATATACACCTATGTATACTTAAGTGCTTTTAGTTGCATATTTAAAAGTTGTTTGCTAGTTTATAAAAAACACTAGATTTCTGCCGGTTGAACTCAATCGATTCATCCGAACATTTTAATCCGTATTAATTTAAAAGTTTTGAATATTTTCCTCACATACATTGAAAGATATGCACAGTGACTAATGCATCCAACCACGTAGGTATCAGCAGCACATCTTTAAATTCACCAAACTCTAGCACATTAATTTCACCCATTTTTAAATAATCAACCACTCTTATATAATACTTCGTTCATTGAAGGCTTAAATTAATTCCAATAGTATTTAGCTCAAAAGAATTTATTTTATATCAAAATACGTGCTATTATTAGATAAAAGACGTAGTTTTCAATGGAAGCACCGTCGATTTTTGAAGAAAGCGCCTTAAAAGAACTGAAGAAACTATTTGATGCACCGCTTTAGACTGATCAAAGAAAGGGAAAAGAAAAGTGCGAAATGTCCAAAGAGTACGAAGTAGGATATGATTGCCCATCACAGTGATTGCAACCTTTCACCTTCACCGAGGAAGACGACTATGCCTTACTTCGTCTTTACGCTAAGCTTTTGAATCGCAGCATAAACTGTTTTCAATTAATGTCACCAACGCTTATGAGATCTGAACACTAGAATAAACTGTGGTATTGAGGGGAATGCTATGGTTGGAACTTTACACTAAGAGTTAGTGTATATTTTATGTTAGGCTGATATACTCGAAATTGTACGCTAAAAGTTATCGTAACATATGCTCTTTCCATCAAGAATCATACAACAAAGCCTTTTCTGATCAGTTTGTAGGAATATTTTTTTCAGCGGACATTTAAGTCATATAATAGCTCTCCTCCCTACATAGTATATACATAGTAGAGCATACAATACGATAGACCTTTGTGAGGGAAAGTAACGAACCATTATCTACACCATTATATATAAATTATATTACATCGTGTGGTAAACATTTCTTCCAGACTACTGATTGTAAATCTACAGCTATCTTACTCTTTAAATTAAAATTTTCAACCTCGAATATGGGAAGTTTGAGAAGTTCAAGACAAGCCGAACAGGTAGTTACACCGGCGTGAATAGTTGAAACAATTTAGAAAATAAATACCATCCAAACGATTAAGAATGATAAGCGAACAACTCGAAATAAGCAGAGTCCTCTTTCTCATTAAACGACTATATATATATATGAAGGTGTCTAACAAGTACATAAAGACAGGTTAGTGAAATTCTTTAAACGAAATTCTTTACTATTCCAGAAAAAATTCTTATTGCTTCAATTTAAGAAAGTAATGCTTATGTGTGTTCTTGTACGTATGTAGCATGAATGTTGGGTGCGCAATGAGTCTCTATGTTTCCTTCATCACTCATTCTCAATCAATTTTACGACCTGAAGTTAAGAAATCTTGGTTGTCAAATTTCTTACTCTTTCCCAAGGTTCAGGTCGAAAATAACGAAAATCTCGTAATGATCTCTTAGTTTGTGGGATTACTGCCGAGGCGATATCAAACGTACAATTTGCGATATATATCGTGACGTGGTCTATGTATTTAATCCTACAGTATATCACCTACTGGCGGTATTATAAAGTTCGACCTAAATCGAGTGTAAATGTTTTTTTAATTTTCTTTTCACCTGTCGTTTATTTTTCTCCGTCTTGGCTGACAGGAGAAAACAATTTTTAAATAACACTTTCCTTCGCCTGACAGATGACTGAATCGTTACTCTGGTATAGTTGTGTTTCTTACTGAAATTGATTTCTCTGTAATATATATGCATAAGTAGATGTTCGTTTATTTCAGTGTTACACCATAGTCTCAGGTTTTTTCACACCTCGCTGCTACATGCAAGCATTATGTACTGCCGATGCTTGCAAACACTTTTGACTTAAAATGCAACAAACTATTATTCCCTCCCCTGTAGAAGGAGAAATACTTTCATTTTCCTTTCTTCTTCTTTTTCATTCCAAACTATTTGCAAAGTAAGAATAGTTGCAAGGAAGGAAAGAAACTTTGAACATTTCTCTTGAGAGTGGCAAGCTTTTAACAAATGAGATGTAAACGTAAATAAACACACACTCGATAAAGTGGGAATACGTTAACATATTTTCTAATAAAGTGAAGCAGTTGTATTTAATGAGTTTCTATATACAACAATGCAACAACAAGATGCGTAATACGATGGATGGCAATCGAAGATGAATAAATGTATTGGTCTTTGAAAGAATGCAAGCAATAGTTTAAAGAATACTCACACTAACACTATCACACTCAACCCCACAACTCAATTTCTACGCAACCGAGTTGCAAGTTTAATAGGATGTCATTAAAAACTTTACGTTTCCAAGGCAGACAGCACTCAGTTGACTATAAAGTACTATTTAGAGAAGGTCAGGTTAACTTGGGATCTGCACTTTATACAATTTATAGGCGGTATCAATTTAAGTGTTGGCACGGAGAAAATATCAAAGCCTCGCCTTAATCACTTCGAAATTTTGAAACCTTAATATCACATGCGTCCTGAACAATAAGAGATAGTACAGTAATTTAGGCAGAAATGCATGACCTTGCAGTTGACTATAAACTGCATGATTGAAATGAGGATATATTGGTTGTGGACTCAGTTATCACCAGCTTGAAATATGATTACCTCATCGATTGCCACATCGATTAACTCCACTTTCTGAATTTTTTTCCTAAAAGTTTGGCCTCACCATGTAGGTGCTCAAAATATGTACAAGCAACAGTAAATAACTAACTGTTGTTTTTTAAAATTGTTCTTCCTCGACTACTTAAATGTTAGGTCACTAATCTGCCTCTACAGAATCATTCGAGCGATTACCGTTTTCAAGGTCAACTAGGAGCCTTTTTATATTAATACCACGCATTTTCATCTCCTATGCTGAACTATCTTTGGATAGTTCGATAGTGAAATGAGCATCGCTGACTTTGAAATCCTTTAGAGATGACCTGAACACGTTTAGAACAAAATTGATGAAATACGTAAACTTCTCCCGTTGCTGACAGAATATGATTCCTAGGGATGTTACGGAGCAATGTGATTACATTAGTCGAACTGTGCTTATTTTGTAACCTTTGTTCAACATGATCTATATCGTTTAGCTTTATAGCGAATGATCAACCAAAATCTACACGTTTTTTGAACGTCCTGCCGTCCATGGTTTTCTTCAGATTGTCACCACAATTGACATTTTCGCCGAGTATTGTTGGTAATCACCACGAAAAAATGGACAGTTCGTGTAGCGTATAGAAATTCTCGAATTTTTTTACCAAAATAATGAATCCATTGTGTCCACGTTTCATACATATGAGGTGAAGTTCCTATTAGGTCAAGTGGCCTCGTAAGTAAGCAAAATTGCCTCTTCCAAGCAAAGAAAATCTATCCGCCGAAGTGAGTTGACCACGAACATGATACGATAATAACCTATTGGACTATTTTCTTTGGGATTATGTGTTCATCCGCTTTAGTCGAATAAGCCAAAAACTCTCAACGGCTTTATTGTCCATATTATCGGTGTTATTGATGATATAAGAATAATGTTAAATGAAAACGTCATGAATAAATCGTATAAATAAAAAACTAAAAATATAAAAATATATGAAAATAATTTATTTCAGAAAATTATTCATATTATCGCAAAAAGCGTAATAAAAATATAATTAAAACATTTTTTATCAAAGCAATTGAACGTTGAATATATATGAAAATCGTTTTGTATCGCTTCTAAGCACACGCTATAAAAATACGTGAATAAACAATTTTATCACCTCTCTCCACTTTTCGCTCTGTGAAGTTAATCGACTTGGCAAATGAGGCGTTCGTATACAATGCGTATGAAACTCGCCTACCCACTGCCTGTTACTTCTGGTCCTTAGCTTAAGCCATCAACTTTGTTTATTTTAAAATTGTGGCTTGGCAACGCTCAGAATGGGGTAATATTTTAATTTTGTGTAGCTATAACTTTGCATGATACGATTATTAGTTCAACTGTCTCTTTAGGTAAATACTGCACAGACAGAACAATGGCAGAGAAGTCATAACCAGCAATTTTTCCAAATATTAATCATCCACATATTAGTATCATATTTAAAACTTTTTTGACAAGTTTGTACGTTTAGGACTGCAGAGTATTGTCTGCTTGCAAACACTCGAAAGAGGTTTCAGTTGCTTTGTATATAGTGTCTGTCGCAGCAGCACTTTTTGACGAAATTCCATAAACCCTTGTCGCTGGTATCATAATAAACTTTGTGAATAAATACCACATGTGCAAGTCAAGTATATTTTGAAACGTTCTGAAAACCATGTATATATATATATCTCCTCTTATATATGATACATGAAAACAGAACCTTAAAAAGGCTGCATTACTTTTATATGGACTTAATTATGCCAGGTTTGCTACACAAGTGGAGAGATATACAGTGAAAGCGATCAGTTGACAATGGGTGGGTTAAGATTTTAGCTCACTTTGTGCCAGTAGACCAAACTTTGGAAAGTCTACCGAACTTTAAGACATGCGCTCAATTTAGGGCTCTACGGATCTTACTTTTCACACTACAGAACCGACAATTTTCTTTTTTCATGCCCTAGTTATCAAAGATAAAGTTTCAATAAAGAACCGATCCTTCTTCTGTATAAGCGCGAGCGAACAGTCAGTCGACTGTAGAAAGAAAGAAAATAACAAGAAGGGAAAACAACAAGAAAGTAAAACCTATTTCACTCTGCCGACTGCGAACATTACTTTAAAGCAACGGTTTATGTGTACCACGAATATGGCGAAATCGCTTATCAAATTGTTCAAATATTATTAAGAGAGCAATAATTAGCATAAAAAGTCGTTACGAATACTTGATGTTGTTTCTTTCACTATGTGACAAAATGTTATTAAAAGTTTCTTTAAACTTTTGTTTACGTTTATAGCAAAATGTAAACTAAAAGTATTATTCAACTAAGCTTCATATGTTGATATAGCTGAGCAAGTGAAATTAAAAATTGATAACGCTACCTTGAAGAAAACTCACAGCGGGAATGATTCAATAAGTTCGTAGGCTCAGGGAAAATTTTGCAATTTCGCTCTCATAATACTACGTAAAGTGCGCTTTTGATTCTTTGTCCCTTTTTAAGGCAGCTGATGAATGTCACACTTCCCGCATTTCAAAATGCGGCAGTTTATGTGCTTTTGTTTGGTCGCCTCGAATGGCTTTCGACAGTGAAAGCATCCTTTTTATTTCGCCAATAAGTTGTTAGTTTTGGTCAAAGGTAAGCAAACGTGGCACCTCAATTCGAACAGAGCTTTCTCACGGGGGAATCTTAATGCAAAATATAGTAAAGACATTGTCTTCTGATCTCATTAAAGTGTCAGCTAATGCATGCAACTTTTCGCTTTTCCAAAACAGTTTTATATATTTTTTTTTGTAGCTTCTGGAAGAACTGACGAATTCGGGCAACCTAGCAGCACTATCAGCGTCTGATAGCAAATCAATTCTCGACCTTTCAGCAGAGTCCGAATAATGTTTGCCAAGCCACTGCTATGTGTGAACGGTATACCTTTCCCTTAAGAACTGATCAACGGATGAGATTCAAATCTTTTGCATTGTTTTGAAAACTGCAAAAGTAGTGGCGCTAAGTTGCAATAGTCGCAATGTCATGAAATGCTACTACATATCCTATGAAAGCTAATTCTGTGTAAAAGTTCTGTGGATTCGTCAATAGCGGCCACATCTGTTTGCAATGCAACGAACTTATTGAACGACTTGTCAAGTTTTTATCAAGTAGCTTTTAGTGGAAGACATTAATTATATCCTTTCTCGAGCTTTGTTACTTTTGTTACACCCTACAGCACGTGTGGTGCAATGGCTTGTGAGTATGTACGCAACATCCAGAAGGACTTGACATAGATTCCTTCTTTTTATACCGATCGCTTAAAAACCACTCACTAATTTAAGCTTGTATGTCTGTTGTTCCGTCTTATTTTATCGTCGTCAAACTGTTTTCCGCTGGTTTTGATATATGACTGATATTTGTTGGCCCAAGGCTATGGAAAATGGTCTCAACCGGGTCATTTTTCGAGCGCCTCCCATATAACATATTATTTTGAAAACTCGTTATATAATTAGCTGTAGGGTGGTGTAGGGTGTTTAATGCCGAGTCGTGATCCACTTGCTTTAAAACTAATAGTAATCATATGTTTAAATAAAATTCAAAATAAAATTTTCTCCCTAAATATATCTAAAAGGAGATTAAAGCAAACATTTGCAAAAGTGAATTTTTTAAAATCTATCTGAACTAAAATATTCGTTTAATTTGTTATGTAGTTTTTGAAGGGGTGCAAAGCAAGCGTCGTAATATGCAAAGTTTAGGGCAAAGTCCGAGTGCAATATGATGAAGTGGTACACCAGGTGGTTGTTGCGCAACAGTTTTCAAAAATGTTTATTATTTTAATTTCGAAAAACAATGTCAAATAATGTGTACCTCGAAGTTGCGACTCTGCGAGAGTGCCTACGAAACCTTGAACTGCTCTTAGTTAACTTATGCGAGCTTTTGTGTTTGTTAGAATGGAAGAAATGTTTTAGTAAATCAGTTTCGTTTGACCTTAAGCACGTTGCAAACGATATGACAGATTTAATCTACTTTCGCTTTTTCTGGTGAAAAAAGAATGATATGATATTTTTGTGGCTTACTCGTATACATTCATGCACATCTACTCCGTTAAAGTTTTGCAATTGAAAGGTATTTCGAACTGAGCTGACGTTTTTTGTTTATTTGAAATTTGATGAGTTTTCTCTTTTTTAAAAAGTATGAACATGGAAGTCATTTTGGTAACAAACATTGGATCAACGAATGTGTTGGCCTTCGCTAGCACATCTCAACTCGTTTGTGTTCCATTTTGCAAAACGAAGATAGCAAAAATGTTAAAGCGAATGTTTTCTTTATCCACCCTTTGATCCTTAACATTGAAGTAGACTTTATGTCGTTCAAAGATATAAAATTGCATAGTGCTGGGACACAGAACGAATTCCATATGCCATTAAGTTCCTCCTCTGGCGATGCGTTTGCATGTTTCACACGTCCATATCAATAATTCCAGATCATAAAGTGTTCACAAGCATTTTACGGCGCCCAATTCAAATTTAAGTTCATTTTAAGACACCCACAACGTAATGAATGCTTACACTTTCCTCTCCCTGCCACCCGCAAATGTGCACATTCATACTGATTGCTATATGCATATGTACCCACTATGTACACATACACAAAAGTGATGACGTTGATGGTTGTTTTCCTTGTGTTTTTATCCTTTCGTTTACATATAGTTTTGTTAGTTTTGCGAATTTTAAGCTGACATGTTTACTATTTTTTAACAAACGCTTTATATGTATGTCTCTGTTTATTTAATAAAAAAAAAACAAAACAAAACAAAACAAAATAAAGAATAAATTGTTGACATTGAGAAATTGCCTAAAATACATTTGTCATCACTTTAATGGATTAAAATTGTTTCTTTATTTATTTATTCGTTCATTAATAACTAACTACGCCTTTATGATTTTATCAATTAGCGAATCGATGCTCTTTAACATTTCATTTCAAGTAACACCATAGTCTGCTCACCATTTGAGCTCACTGTGTTGTAAACACTAACGCCTCCGATTATTACTTTTTTGCTTATTATACGTTTATCTATAATTATGCAGTTAATAGTTACAATGCAGGTGCAATGGATAATACCAATCTTCACACGACACTCGTCAAAATTTCATGGCATTCCGATCTTTAGTTTGAAAGTTACACTCTTTGATCATTAGTGCAAGAAATTGAACTCGAAATTAAATCTGCAAACGATGAGATGCCTTCCTCAACAGCAGTTGATTACAAAGCATATTGTGGCAGATTTTCTCTTTTCAAAAACACTCTTTCTAAGTATGCAGGTCGGTCTATGCTGAACGTGCATTGAGGAAGAAATTTCGCTGAGTACCATTTGCTTGCTTGCTTACTGCTTTCCTGGACACACATTCATGCGATGGACGGACTATTGTTATCATAACTGCGTAACTAATGTGTACCAAGTCAACCTTGGTTGTAGATGGTGTTTGCATTAGCACTTTTTCATTGAAGATGAAACTTGAGAGTGAGCCATCAGCTCTTATGACCACATCCTTAGCATCCGTGTGCGTTCTTAATTCACGATATTTTGGTGCAACATTAAAAATTAGTTTCTGCCCATTTTCTTATCTGCCGACAATGTGCAGCAGCTTTCGTCCTTGGGCTAAAATAGGGCGGTATACCAAATTTCATCGAAATATTTCAAACATTGCGACGTGTAGATTGAACAGAGACCAGCTTAGAATCACTTTCTGAATCTATCGCCACAACAAACGGTGAGTTATCGCAAGGTGCTCTGGGTGCTGCATACAGTAGTGCAGGATACACAAACTGGCAAAAGTCAATTTCAATTAAATTGTCCTATGAGCAACACACATAGAAGAGGTGCGAAAAGTTGCAATTGCTCGCATTAGGAGCAACTAAGCTCCTTGAAGCATTGTTGCAAGTAGAGAGAAAAACCAGATCGTTTTTGAAAATTTTGGGAGAATTATCCCTATGACCCTACTTAGCTAATCTAATCTAGCTAATCTAATATTATACGAACCTATGGTGGCTCTAATAAAAATGTGGCACTGATTAAGATGCACACTCGACATGATGATTTGACTTAGCTTACCACCGATATATTTTCAGTGTTTATTTGCTGGATAGGCATCCGAAGGTAGCTCAGTATGCTTGAGAACCTTTATATTGTTTCTATTCCTTTTGTTTGCTTGAATAGTTCTCGCGAACACTAAGCTTCTGTTTCTTACTCATTAGCTTCTATTTCTTATTGAAGCTGTAGGGACGAGGAAGTGTTTTGAAAATTTTCTCAAAGTGGAAATCAAATCGGAAGCAATTTTAGCTTCTTGAGACTAATAAGAGAGTAATGACATCCAACACCTTACACTATTCATCATTAAACTTTACTTGCTTGACATAATTTATTATCGGTTGTTGTAATCATAGAGCGACAACATTTTTAATTAAAAACTGCAAGAGAGCATTACGTTATGTAGTAGTAAACCGACAATAATAAAAACTTTTATATTTGTCATTGTAAAGTATGTATGTATGTATATATATCTTCAAATAATCGTTAACTATTTCTACTCTAATCGTTATTGAAGAGAAAAGTTTTTAATCTGATTTTGAAAACACTTGCGATAATAAATTAAAAAGATGTGGTTTTTTCATTAAATACAGAAATTTTTGATGTCATTAGAATTAACTAGAAAATAATGTTTGTTGGCAAAATATTTTTGTCTGTTCTGGCTGGAAAGTAGGAAACTCATGTCCTGCTTATCATGTATAAATTTGCATAAAATTTCAATAAATCTAATGAAACTAAAGTTTCATTCGTAAAGCAAAGATTTTCAGATATTCTTCACCTAAATACAAATACACTTTGATATCAGTTGACTGGTTGACCTTTTCATCAGCATTAATCCTATTTAATGATTGTTTATTTCTTCTTAATCCGACGTAATTTCATTCATCATAAGATTAGATAGCAACATCTATGAGAAGTAAGGTTAGTGTCTTTTAAACAAATAGAAATTAGAATTCCATGAGGAAAAATCTTCGTTAGCACAATTGATTTCTTATTTTTATTTTGTATTCTTAACTAAACTTCATAACTTACGTAATTTAACTTTTGACCTTTCCAAGCTGACTCTTAGTATAAGATGTTCATAGCAGTACTTCTAGCAAGTTTTCATTCTCTGCTGAGTTTTTCATAACTTGCATCTGTGTTAGACTAGTATCTACTTCTTCTGTCGTCATAGACACCTACAAGTGTATGTCTTACCGCCACAACTGAGTTTGGTTTCGTTCGCTTTTTCTTCGCTATTTTCCCTTTCTATGTGCGTGTGCAAAGTGCTTTTTCCATTCCATTTACAATTATGGTTTTAAGATCTTCTTTTCAGTTTTCACGACACATTTTATTTATAATTCGTTTCGACATGTTCTGCTCGATGTGAGCTATTTAGATGTAAGTGGTCTTAGGTCTGCTTGGTTCAAATATACAATGGTTCGGCTTCCTTTCTTCACCTATAATAGCAATCAATTTACCGGTTATGCCGCTTCAAGCCAAGCAAGCCATTGATTGACGACAACAAAACAAAGCACCATTTACAACATTTCTTCTTCGTGTACAGCCGATTCGCTTATAGTATGGATCCATGTAAGACTGATTCGTATAGCACGTGGGAAAAATTGTTATCGCACTTGATTAACATGCAAAAAAGGGCGGTATAACACAGTGGGAGAGTGACAGAGATGTCGCCATTTTATGTAAAACGAAAAGATAGAATTTGTCTGTCGTCAAATTTTTACACATCTTTGCCATATGTGTCTTCAGGCTGATTATTAAAGAAAAAGTTAATCTCTTTGCGCCGTGAACGACTCGTTTATTTGTATAACCTAAGTGACTTGTGAAGCACGGACTCATATAAATGGTTCGTCTGCTCAACCGTTCGTATGTGTGTAGTTAGCTAGGCGAAGAGAAAGCTAAAGCTTTGCGGCTTTTAATCGAAAGCCTCGGATCAAGTTTGACAATGATTCTGAAATTCCTACTATACAGCACGCGGCCAGCACAATATTTACAACGCAGATTACGCAGACGGACAGACAGACGTGTTTATGTGTATTCCAAATTTCAAACTGGCCACGAATTTATATACCTTATGGGGTTTTGAGACTTGTTTCTGCTCGCGTCCTTCGGTGATGAGTGTAAAAAGTGTTCCTTTGACATTCCACGATATATTCCACCCTCCTATCAATTCCTTGATTAGCATTTAACTGGAGTTCAGTACATTTTTATAAATGTGTTAATAATCTCTGTGTTTTTTATATGCAGTGTTTAGAAAGAGTAACGAGATATATATTGCCTCGTAATACGAAGTGACCTCGTAAAAAGTTGTGCATTTTGTATGTAACTAAAGCTCTGTAACATTTTCCTAGTTTCTTGTAGGTTAAGAACAAATTATTCACAAGAAATAAAGTTTCTATTTTCGAAAGCGAGACACCAGACTACAGCAACTAAACATTGTTATTGTAGTGTGCCACAAAAGCCATAGTGGAAAAAAATAATAACATTTTACATGCAAGGCAATGTGCTCGCCTGCAGAAAGAAACTTTGCTTTTACTTAATAAGATTCCCTTTAAAGTATGTAAAGGTATTGCCCAATGGGTAACTCCTAACGTTCAGGCACGTGTGTGCAAAATCTGAGCTTGTGTGTGTAAAAGTTTAAAAAGTACTGTGGCCATCCCTCCTCAGATGATTTAGAACTTTTTCCAGCCAAAGCAAGATAAGTTTTTTATATTCAAAAAATTTCATTGCGCCGCTAACATAAGTTCTATGACTTTTTTTTGGTAATTGCTGTTAATTTTGTTTTTTCTTTTTATACTAGCGATACTGCATGGGGACTGCTATCAATGTGGCCATTTTTGAATAGGACCAACGGCCCTCCTCTGCTGTTTAGATGGAGTCTTTTCTACGGTGGGCACTGGTGAAAAACAACGCCGCAATTAGTAAGATATCGTTTGGTATGTGTATGTAGCAAAGCAAAGCTTTCTTGCTCTAAAAGATTTACTTTTCCTTACAATGATGTAAATAAAATGTTTCGAATCCTGAAAATGAAAGTAAAGAATACTCTTTTCGGTTGTCATATGTGTAAAGAAACGATAAGATATTTTAATACTTTAAGGCAATCTCAACACACATCACTAAGCTTTCTCATGAAATTTTGAAACTTGTTCTTCGAGATCTAAAAGCTTTGTGTGCATGTCAGCAACTATTCAAACCAAATCCTCATAACGACTTTGTTTAAAATTCTGCCCTTTCTTCCATTGGTTTAGACAATTTATACAGCATGAGCTCTATGGCATATGCTCATCGTGACTTGAACAGCTTAGGTCATTACTGTAAGGTATAAAAACTCGCACAGGTGGTTGAATGTATCTTAACATACATGCAAGTGCAGTAATTACTCATCTCATTTATTTCTCGGTAACAAAGTACGAAGAGCATTGCAAGCCATTCTGTATGTATTCTGTATGCCTATAGCACAGGTAAAAAAAAACTGCCACATTTTAAAATTACCTTTCATCGCAAACATGTCCAAAGCTCTGTCAATTTATTTGTGCAGAAAAAATAACCTAAAACAAGCACACGAGAGTTTTTTCGACGCTGAAGATATTGAACACGGTTTAGCAATTGAAATACCACAAAAAGCCTTATAATCGGGCAAAGTCGACTATTAGATACCCTACACCACTTCAGCTTATGCAGTTAGTAGTCACCCCCTTTGGTTATAATAAACCAAAAATTACACATTATTTTCAAAGGTTCAAAGGTAAAGCTCTCATGAATCCCCCATATTGGATTTTGCCCATAACATCACATCACATGACGTGGTCTAACTTTAGCAAATTTAATTTACTGCCTAAAAATTTTATTATTTTTCAGTTTCTGAAATTAATCTTTCTGTCCATGTAAGCGCTTGCTTTTCATAATAACCGCTATATACGTGAACGTCTAAAAAAAATACTTATGTGATCCAAATTTCCTACTCCACTAAATTGGCTCTACGAGCTAATTTTCACCATAAAATATTAAAAATTAAACTTCTTTCCGAAGGACTTACTATACATGAAAAGTCTTATATGGAATGAGGGCCAAGAAATAGACCTGCGTATTTTAAATTCGGCCCACGTAATTCTCACATTACACTTACATTAGCAATTACGCTTTTCTGGCCTACAAGAGTTTACATTCCCCTAGAACCCTTATGTGCAGTGGTATTCAAAAAATACGCCTACGTAGCCTAAATTTGGTAAGGTTGATTTCTATATTTATTATTTACCATTATGGACCAATGGGGTATTGAAAATTATAGACTTTTACGATATGAAGACTCAATTTTCGTAGGAACGTTTATATGAGAGGGGATTCCTTCGTACCAATTTAGAATGCTAAACTGTTGTTACTTAGCGAGTTTTTGAAAATGACTTTTCAAAATAAGGGATTATATGGCGAGTGCTCAAAAAAGTGGGCCGAGCTCCGAGCTATTTTCAATACCGCTCATCCTGGGTCAAAGCAAGTCAATGTAGCAAAGAATTGCGATCTATAGGATAAACACAAAAACGCATGGACGGACGGACGGACAAGCTGAAAATCGTTTTCTGAATCGATCTGCATAATAAAAGGTGGGTCACTTCGTCCAACGAACGCAAGATTAACTTTGTGCATGAAACGGAAGGCGATAAAGGAATACACGATGACAGTGAAATGCTAAAAATTTTAAAGTGCTAAAGCCTTTTAGCGTTTATAACTGAACATGCCAAGGCACCAACGATAAAATTTGTAGAAGAAACAAAGCAAAGTTGGTTGATTGTTGGTTTACAAATATAAGGAATTACTTTGTTCATAGTGGTATGCATCCCTATGGCCTATACATGTTTTCGGGAGTCAATGAATTCCAGTTTTACTGTATCCGTTACACTTATGATCATTTATCTATTTACGAGAAGTATTTTTTCAAATTCTTTAAAAGATTTCCATTTCAGTTTGAATTGTTATTATTTTACATATTTTTAAGTTGACAAGACGTGTAATGGAAGATAAAGATCTTTCCTCTTACCAAGCAACCGAACTGGAAAATTTCTTGTAGAAAACATATCCAAATATCCAAAAAGAACTTTAAAGTTAATGTATTCTTGACAAGTTTCGCAAAGCGATGTTTCGTAGAATATTTTGAGTTGTCTTGTTTTCGCTTTACAATCCATTAAATGTTAAATATTTGTTTTAGTTTTAGCATCGTAATGTTTCTAAATAACTTTTTAATTATTTTCCCAAGAGACGACAACATAAACTGTTTCTCTAGAGGGCACTGCAGGAAGCGTGCTTATTACACGTTAACCAAACTTTGCCAATAATAATGAAATTTGTTCACAAAGTCAGTACATGTTATCGTTGCCATTACTCTTTTTCGGAACAGAACCTTGAATAATGTTTCGGTTCTTAATTTGAAAACATTTTCATTATGTTTGTTGTCGTTTCATTCTAAGACAAACAAATAAAGTTTTCGCTGCGAAAGTAGAGACTTTTGTTTTTTTCTGGCAAAACTTTTGTGTACATCAAAAGAATTACACTACAATTATGGCAGACGGAGAGACTGATCTAGGTTCAAGACAGAAAGGACCGATACATCCTTTTTCTTTTTTCCAAAAAATTCACAATCTGCAGCGAACAACTTGCATGGAACAACTTGCATGCAGACAATAAGGATTAATGCGTTTTAGTTCACCGTTTAGTTCGCCGTCAAGCAATTATCTAGATTTTGCAATCGTGGGCCATTGTTTGGAAAAACTTTAATAGTTACTGTGTCTCGCTATTGCAGAAATAAACTTTTGTTTTGGGGGGGAGGAAATTTTGTTACCGCACAATATGCGGAATCGATTCGCGTAAATAAATTTCATCTGCAAATTCGTTACCAATGCTATTGGCTTTGGCGACATTGAAATTAAAGTCTGTTCGGTTGTTTTATTGCTGCTTATGTTATTTGCATTTCGCGAAAGCCAGAATGGTACAAAAATTTAAATGTTGGCTTAATGCACACCAAGATTATGTGCGTTTGGTATTAAGTGCTTTCAATAATTTTTACCAAATGTTGCGTTACTGCTTTTGTTTGAATAAATGTGCAAAATTCTTTCTTTTAGTAAAATATACAGAAAACAGTGCTCCCTTGTCAGACAATGTGACCAGCCCTTGTAAAATAAAATTTGATTGATTTTTTTTTGTATCCACCATTGAATTATGGGGTTTTTTCATTTTTCTTCGGCATCAAAATCTGAATCGTTTTGTCGTGTCCATCAGTCCATTTGGGTGATTTCTGTGATAAAGCTTCTTTTGGCCGCGAAAAATGAAGTTATCGGATTCAAATTGAAAATCGGCACAAATCGGTCAAAGAACACAGCTGTCATATAACATGAACTAAGAACACCTTTGCTTTCTGAGATTTTTCCTCATTATTTTCTTGAATTCGCTTGATAAGACTTCTTCATGTATTTTGCAAAAAGGAAATAATCAGCTACACCCGCTCAATATTATAGAACAAGAAAGTTTATTTTCTTGTTTTGCTGTTAGTTAGTTGGTTAGTATTATAGATTCGATCACAACCGAACATAATTTTCTTATTTGTTCTTTTTATTGCTAAGCAAATGGTTGCTTGGTCCCTGTAAGGCTCATCTGATGATTTTCAAGTATATTTCTTAGCAAATTCTTTACATTTACTGTGTCTACTCAATAGCAGAGGTAGCGCAAACGGCAGCATTGTTTCTATTCATGACATTTATTCACTTTACCAATTTGAACAACACAAAGAAATAACTTTTTAAAATAAACAGAAATAATGAATAATTGTTGTAAAGGGCAATACAATTGACATAATCCCCTACAATCACAGAGACTTTACGCACAAGAACGTAAATTACATGGCTACAGTTTTCTTGGGATCTTTCCCACATGCAACGAGATTAGAAGCTTTAAAGGCAGCAAAGACTCCGTGTTTACACTTTTGTTGTCGGCGGATCGTAAGATCAACAAGTTTTTGGAAGCCAGTTACTAGTACTGATGTCTTTTCGGTCAGATCGTCAAACCGATTTCGAGATATATCAGCTAGTGCGGGGTTCGTTAATATGCAGTTGGCTCTCTTCCAACATTTATCCTAGAGAAGTATAATGCATCGCTAAGCAGCACTTAGACCGCAGGAAGCGATGACACCGCAATTGAGATTTAAGAAAACTTAGTTCACTCATTGTCTTTCCACGGCTTGCTTCTATGTCATTTTTGACCATAACACATTAATGACAAATTTAAAAAGATTTACTGAAAAAGTTCATTAATGAATTTAAGCTGCAGTTGCTTAACGTCTGAGATATAAAGGAACGAATGATATAAAAGTGTTTTTTCTCTTTCGGTTGTGCAAATTTTATTAAAACAGTTGGTTAGTTCGTGCATGACAAAAAAATTACCCATAAAATAAAAAACTCAGTTTTTGTACCCATTGTGTTGCAGTAAATTACTAAGGAAATGTGTACGGTTGTCGTTTCGAAATAATTCCGAAAAATTGCCAAAATGAAATAAAATAAATTAAATATAAATAAAATAACAGCTTAGTTATTTTAAGGATAAATAAAGAAAACTATAGCATGGAGAAATAGAGAAAATATTTTTGTATTTCGTATTCTATTGCGTAGCACACGTACAATGCTATAAATATATTATTATTATTTTGTGAATTGAATTAAAATTTCAGAAGTATGTTGAGAAGCTCGATAAGATATTGCATTAAATAATTATCTCACTCTTCTATTGCATTATATAAGAAAACGAGCTGGAGCGATCCTTCGTAGACAGATAATGACTTTTGTCACGTAATTTGGATCACTGTGTATGGCCGAAGCTTAAAGTTATTCTTTACATACTATCCTCGTGAGGTTTAATCGCGTCTATTAGGTATTTTTCCATTTCCACTCCACATTTCTATGGTATTTGTTATGTAAACCATATGCACGGCGACTTAATAGGTCTACGATGCTCGGGCATGTTCCTAACGTGCTCCTCTAGCTTTAGTATACCTATGAATCCCGCCTCCTCTTTTGGTTTGTAGCGCCATGCTGTGTTTGGCTGTGTAACGTCCTCGTCAAACCTATTGTGTAATGCTGCAGATGCCTACGCAGTCACGTAAGTCGTGATGGGAACGTCTCTATCGTCCCTTCGCGTAATCTGCACAAATCGGTATCGGGGTTACCTATATTTTTCGGTGATATCGGACGAAATTGTGGTCCGTGTAAAAAGCAGTCATTCCATTGAATCTCTTTGCTAAGAGTAAATATTTTGAAGTAAAGGAAAAAGTGTCGGATGTTAAAATATCTGCAATCTTGGGTAATAAATAAATGATTTGCTTTGGCCCCTTGTATTTTATTGTTGTGTATTCTTCTCTAAAAATCGACTTGGCTACAAAATCGCTAAACGAGGGGTAAGTGAAACGATCAGCCATTGCGAGCGAAAACCGTACAGAGTTGAGTCGTGGTATGCTAAGAAACCACAATTGGTTGTAGCATGCAGTTATAGGCTGAGTTAAGTTCGCAACTGATTGGTTAGCAACAAACTGGGGGCAGGAGTGTTGCTGGTTTGGACACATTTAAGACGCTGTTGAAAAACAAAAGTCAAAAGTATGTTACAGGTTCATATACATACATACGTGCTGATGACAATTTGATGCGATTCGATTTTTATGTCCCCCCGCGTATACGTCTGTTAGGGTGAGTGTTACGCTCTCTAAATAGAATAAAAACGCACACATGTTACTTTTCTGCTTTTGTTGATTTACAGCGAAAATGATTGTTTTTTTAACTTTTTATCTTTTCAACGTTCAAACTGTTCCCACTGACAAAAAAGCTACAGATATGACAATCAAAATAAACCGCACGCGTACCCAAACATACATGTGGTTAACTTCTGAAGGAAAAAAAAAAAAAAAAAAAACTATGAAAAGCGAGGTTTGTTTTTGGTCGAAATGCATATATCCACCGATACCTAAAGGAAACCAGATAAAATCAACTAATTTTAATGTTTTTAATGAATTCGTTCTTCTGCATCTCTTACTTCATGCACAGAGAAGGTGATATATGTCACTCATAAAATACTTTATGCAGCATACTGATCACTTAATAAAATCAACCGAATATTTACTTTGGCGTATGCCCAAGAGATTGAACAATGACTCTCCCTTTAAGGGAACACTAGGAAACGCCGCCTTTTGTTCATATATATGCTTACTTGGCAGCTTTAGAGATTTCGAATAATGTAGTTATCACAGGATGGCCACTAAAATGTACTCCTTCCCCAGGTTAGTTCAATAAATCAATCAATCAATCAAGAATCCAAAAATATTAAATTAATAATAAACTATACAGTAAGTACAATGATATCTTACAACTTTGATAGTTTTGTGTTTTTTGCTTCCAGTAATACCCTAATGGGTTTCCTCAATATTTCCTTTGTCTCTCTCAAGTACTTAAACCATTTAATTTCTATGCGTCTTTTGTGATTCAATGAATTCATTATTTCGCCTTTGATCGAATTCACATTTAACATCTCGACTATCGTTACAATGCAGAGTACGATCTCAAATTGTTGCTTAACTATTGCTTTAGTCCAACTAGATTTGAGAGTATTTGGGGGAAGAAATGCATATAGTGCTCACCAAAACAAAGCGTAATCTTTCTTCGCGCCCTTGTAGTTAGCGATGCTTTCGATTTTATGTTATTTAGTTTTATCTCGAGTGATAGGAGCTCTCGACTTGCTTGTGAACATCTTCCAAAGAATAGTGTTGCAGGACATTCTCCCATCATCCACTGGGTAATGTTACGAAAATCTATTCAAAATTTCTCAAGTACTGCATAATTGCTAACAGTGTTTCCTTTTTAACGATCTCCGAGAAGACTCTTTTCAAAAGTGTTCACACAATTCCTTGCCTCACCATTTGTGATAGGATGTCCATATGCTGTTAAAATGCATCATCGCATCATTGTGACTAAAGTGTTTGTGAAAAACTTAATTATTTCTGAGGCTTTAAAAATCTCCTCTCATTTTGGGAAATAGTCAATTATTGCGAGAAATTAGTAGTTGTTTATATATAGCAATCGATATGTACACGATTTATTTCAGTGCTTGACAATAGCTCTCGATGTAAAGCCATGCCCATCAAACAAAATGCAAGCACGAGCTAACCTTTTGGCTACCACTACACTAGGAGCTATGCAAGGCAATCAGAAATCGTTTTCGTAGTTTCGTCGGAACAACTTCCAGATAACCACACAGGATGCGAAATAATCTCCGAACGGATGCCTGGCAAAGTGCTTTAAAATACCATCAGTTAATTTTGAAAATATTGGGCCACGCCTTATTTGACGGGGGATATCTTTAAAATATGTATTTACAAACTACCGTTTCGTTCGATAAAATTTATGTAAATTGCTTGTTCATCTGTTTAGGAGTAATCTGTTCGATCCATCAGTTCGTCGACTAATGAAAAGAGGAAAAGACTATAAATCAAAATTTTTGTGTTACTCTGAATATTGTAGCACCTACAAAGCGAGAAGTAAAAAATATAAAAAACTCGTATTACTCGTCGTTACGTTAGAAAAGCTATTCGAATTAAATTAATTGCATTCCGTCTTATTCAGTTATAAAGTTCGACAGATTGGACACTCGAGGTGGCTGTCGATGAACATTTGGGTCGGGAACATCGGTCGGGAACTCTTTGAAAAAAATTAAGTGGAATAAAAAATGTTTTCATAAAGGCTTTCCTACCATCATAACTTTTTCGGGAGTCACCTGACTTATAACGGTTACTTTCCCTTTACTTTACTTTGCCAATTATTCGTCTATGCACCAGTGCAACAGTGCAAAAGGAATACATCGATACAATGTTCACATGTAATGTTTCGTGATTTGGAGCTTTTTACTATTAGACATCATTGTTGTTAAAATTCATCAAAATAATATCGTTTCCAGTTATCTCGACAAGGCGAGATTATTTCAGTTGATTACTTTTGCCATTTGCACAATTTTTCTATATTTGCTTATTCCACATGAAACAATTTATTTTGCAAAGGCTATAAGCTAGAAGTGCTATTGTATTGGAAAAGTAAAAGATGAAAATTATAATTGCCTTCAGATAATATGGACCGATTCTTCTAATTAGTCTTAAATGTTGTTTGACGATTGCTATAGCAGCATATGGCATGCATTCCTCTTGCTTCTCTATGTTATGTAATCCGACGTGTTTTTTGTTATCATCAACTAACGCAAACGTAATGATGCTTATAATAGTAACCGACCCACATAGCAAAGCCAAGTCATGGTTTCATATGTCACTCTAACTTCATAGGAGAGCTGAATTGTCTTTTGTCCTTTGTGTTTTTAATTTGACGTTTGAGTATGAGAACGGAAACTAAATTGCATATACAAAGTACATTACAACATGAAGTGCTTATCATTTCCTACAAGAATATGCTGCATGCGCATAGTTGTAATCGAACTACATTTTACGTTTAACCAATTCAGCGCTTTGTATACAGTAGATTCCACTATAGCACGCCTTCATATAAGGCGGACTCGTATAACACGGCGAAGAATTTGCGACCGCCTTCATGTAGCACGCCACGGTAAAAGAATGAGATGAAAAACATGCATTGATAAATAATTTTTATACATTTCTTTCCTCCTCTCTCTCTCTCTCGTCCACTCTCTTGTGAAAAAAAAAAACATTAATTATTCGATACCGATAAAAATTGTTATCATGTAGTGTGCTCAGCCTGAGTATTAAACAAAGTTATTTTATACATAGCAAGTAAGTTAATCGCTTCGGGCCGTGGACAGCTCATGCATTTGTATAACAACTCGTAGCAAGCGAATTCACGTAAAATTGAATGAGTGATCGTGTTATAGCGTAGTCTACTGTGTAAACCCTTTGATGGTTGCTTTAATTAAGAACATTGAAGTCGAGGTTATTTCCACTGCATATAAGTTTAAAGTATTTCAATATTCTATCACAAGTGACTTACGTAAGAGCTTAAACTGGGAAGCAACTTATAAAGCGTATGCACTTAATCATGCATCTTCGGCAGGTGATAAGGGTGTGTAGAATTCCTTGCTCTGAAAATAAATTAACAACTGCCACGCATAACTGATTCTTAAACACTCTTTCAATTTTCTTCTTCTTACTTAGTCTTGCTTCTCATTACCATCAAATTGTGCTTTGAGAAAACACATAGTTTTGCTACAGTTTCTTGTGACTTTAGATGCACTTCAAGACCGTTTTCTTTCTTTTAGTTGTTAATAGTTTCTTATCAAAGAGCAGCAAAATACTGCCAAACTGCAAACTGCTTTTGACGTTAATTTTTTTGGGAAAGACAAAAATAGCATATGCTTCACTGGCAATGCGAAAATGATGGTAAAAAACTGTGACTTGGCCCATTTGCTCTTTGTTAATTTCTATAGATCTGAAACTAGATCTAAAACTGAATTGAATTGGAGAACGTATTCGGTCACAACCTCTATTAAATTGAAATATTCTCTCGTTACGTGGATACGTTTGAAAATTTAAAAGAAAATCTTTAAAAACTATTTAACGAAATTCTTCATACATTCTATCGAAAATGGTGTTCATATTTAAAAGTGTTCGCACATTTAAAAAGCGTTTTATTTTTATTTTCATTTTTTTTTTTATTTATTTCTCTTTTCGTAGAAACAAAAAACCGCAGAAAAAAACTAGCAAAAAGTGAAAGCATGAAAAATTCTTAACAAATAATAATAATAGTAGAACTCATACGCTCCGTTGTTCAGCTCAGGCTGGTTTTTTCCTCTGCTCTGCTGGTTTAAGAAACTTTTTAGATGACAGATGTAATATAGCAAAAAAGAAAAATTGTACATGTGTTTGTATGCGAAACGAAGATATGTTTTTTGTGGTATTATTTTGCTACCGTTGTTGTTGTTGTTATTGTTGTTCTTGTCGCACAATTTTAACCACACACACGGGAAGTTATACTAATTAATGGTAAACTGAAATCCGCAGCCAAGCAACAATGCCGCACATTTAGGGATCATTTTGTTCCGCGTTCGTAGACGGATTCCGCATCATTTTGTTTTTTTAGAGGAAATAGACTAACAACAACAACAACAACAAAAAACAAAAATAAGTTAGTAAATTTGTTTCTTTTTAATGAAATAAATTCGCGAATGTTGCTTTTCTGAGAATTGTAAACACAAATAGAAAATAAAATCCATCTGGCGTCAAATAGTTGGACGCTTTTCAACTAATACGCAAAGTGCATATTGTATCATGTATACGTCCATACGTTATCGAAATATGAAAATAAAAGTTTTGGATTTTTTTTACTTATTTTCGCGTTGTTGATTGAATCATTTATTGAATCATAAAAACTTAGTTGCATACTAAAAAGGCATGCTTTCGTGCATGCATTGGTGGGGCCCAAAATCTGAGATCGTTTTAGCTCCACACTTTTGGTTAAGTCTTTCTCTATAAATAGCACGATAGGATTAAGTACATTTAAGGTACGACTCTGACGGGCGTGACAAATAGGTTTGATCTCATTCAACGATTAGGCTGATGACTTCGAATAAAATTATTCCGTCCATACGTCGAGGACGAGCTAATGGCGGTGACGGATTTCCGCTTTGACTTTCTTCTGGCTTTAGCTTTCAACCCGAACAGATGTGCGCTCACAACCAAATCTTCTCAATACTAAGGTAATATTGCACTTTTAATAGGGTATAAGGCCGATTGAAGAACTAATAAATAACAAAATTATGCAACGAATGCATGAGAAACATTCAGAAGGTGTTCAAGTTATATAATACTTGTAATGAAG
This sequence comes from Glossina austeni, assembly GCA_000688735.1. Taxonomy (NCBI): domain Eukaryota; kingdom Metazoa; phylum Arthropoda; class Insecta; order Diptera; family Glossinidae; genus Glossina; species Glossina austeni. The sequence goes on along the minus strand of KK502436.1, from coordinate 133,442 downwards.
TGTTAACACGTGTCAAGAAACGATTGTGTAACGAATACGAAATATTTGAGAGACAAGTAAAAAATTACGATTACATGTACATACGTATGTCTTACATAGCAGGTAATGTGCGAACGGTTAAGCAGATAAATATGAAGGTAGGATGGGAATACAGACCTTTGTACCGCTTAATTAGAAAATGGCGGATTTTAGTCTAACTTAAATAGATTAGCAGATTATAGCAATATTCGTGCAAGGACGCTGAGTACTATCCGAGCATAGATTGACCGGCGAGGACGATGCTTACGTTCGTTTTAATACGCGAATCTTAGACAAGCGGATGTACAGACATCGGCTATTTCAGTCGCAATCAATTGCAATCAACTAAAAGTACCTGATAATTATTTAACTCTTAACATGAAAGCGATAGGAATCAAGAGATCACATCTATCTATAATACGATCTTATCTTTTCTACGATTTAATCCTTTTATTTATTTGTTTCGCTTATCCTGAAATTTGAAACTAACTCATTGGGCTCAAAGTTTTCTCCCATCCCTCACTGCATTTTTTTGCCCAATTTTTTTGTAATTTTCGTTCAATTTTCTTTTGTAGGTTTTTTGTGGTTCCCCGATTGCTTTAGAAATGAAAGCGCAATGCGAACACATGAGGCATTAATTCTTCTACACGCTTTCAACTTTCTATACATTAGTGTTGGGCGATTTATCACTTTGTTTACATTGTTATTTTATTTTGATTTGTTCACTTAAACAAAGGCCTTTTAGGCAATACGATAACAATCGAATATGTACATGGAAAGCGATTGCAGACAAAAGACGGGGCAAAAGTTCATGAGTATTTGAATTTTACACAATTTTCCAGTTAAGTTCGCGATTTTTGTTTTGTGTGTGGATTTGCACGTTTTAGTCATTCCGCTTAGTGTCAATTTCATACAATGGTAAACTTTTTATGTATTGATGTATGAATTTGTCTTTTGTCAACTGAACACATCGCAGTTTAATGGCAATGCAGTCAATGAGTAAGAAATTTTTTTAAACGGGTCATCACAGTTGCATCAGATTATACCGGGCAAACGAATTTTTGTTAATTATGAAAAAAAAAAGGATTTGATGTAAAGAAATACCAATTTCTGGTTTTGCATGCTCTTAAGCGGTGCTGGGCATAATAGATACGGTCTCGACCGAATATAATTTTCTCACTGTTTCAATTTAATTTCAATAAATATGTTTGTAATGCAGCTGCAATTAAGCTTCGACTAATGCATGCAACTAAGTTTGTAGAGTTAAAAGTTTCTTAAGATCAAACCAAGCCCATCATCAACAAGGCCTTGCACCACCCCAAACTTATTAATATAATGACTTTTTAACATGAGATTACATGGGAAGTGACAGAAGAAATGTTCGGCTCCGAAACACTTTTTAATCGTGTTATTCCTTTGGAAAAAACACGGAATTATAATAAACTTCTTCAAAATTTCCTAGCAGTTGCGGAGAGTAGGATGAACACAGAAAAACAAAATGGACGTGACACAGAAAGAGATTTTGATTCGATCCGTGTAATAAAAGATTAGCCTATCTACCTCCTTCTGGGCGTACGTCCGCACAAAATTAATATACTCTTGTGCAATAAGTTTATAAAGCGCATAATAATTTCAATGAAATATTCATGCAGATGAAGTCAGTAAAGTTGGTTCCGCCACTTTTCTTAATCGAAAATATGTATGTGTCACAATCATCTCGGATGTCTTTTTGTACGCGTTACGAGTATTTGGAGGATTCGATAATTCGGCCCCGGAATATGTTGAGATTCGTCGGAATTCTCTAACATTACGTTAACGTTCGCCAACCTATACAGAAACGTATTGGATTACGAGTATATTTGCCAGAATGCGCTTATTTTTGCCGGAGGTATCTTGAAAAAAAAATATGTTAAGATAAACGTACGTCTATTAGATGAAATTTTCAATGCAAACATTGTTCGGACCAAACTGTACGATCGGTCAGATAAGGCGGTCAATAATAAAATTAAAATCCTTATCTTTTGCCAATTACGGTATATTTAGTTTGTTTGAATGAACGCAACATTCATCATCAGAAGAACCTGAGATAGACCCAACTGGTGTCGATTCGATTCAAAATCACTTTCTGATTCGATCTACGTTTGTCTGTCCGTCTGTCCTTCGCATTTTCTCTTCTTCAAGTAAAGTCCGTACACTCACGTCTTTCGACCAAAGGACAAGAGCTATTGCAGATGGTTCGGATCGCACTGCCTTCTCGACCATTTCCCACCTAGCGTCTTATTTTGAAAAGTCCATATATATAAATAACTGCAGGGTAGTGTAGGGTATTCTTTGGCCTATTAGACTCCTTTCATTTGTTTTTTTCCTTTAGGTAAGCTTAGCTTATATAAATGTGTAAAATTTTTAAGCAGATTATGCTTATTTTCAAGCTTTTTCTACGTGGACCGTTTGCAAACATGCACGAGGTGGTTGTCCGCAAGCTCTCTAACCAAAAAGAAATTAAAATGCTGAATAATGCTTTACGATTTTACGAAGTCCCACCTTTCCGTGATACGCATATTAGATAAACTTGAAAATTTCATTTCAAAAAGATAAACAAGAAATTTGGGCAAAATTTTCTTTTAATGACACGAAACTTCAAATGAAATTGAAAAAAAGAAAAACACTGTACTGAAGAAAACTTTTCAAATTGAAAAATATTTTAAACAAATTCAAGCATACTTTGCTTTTAAGTATAATTTGCCTTTATTGTCACAGAAAGACGTCGTATTTGAAAAAATTCATTTGGTAGAGATTGTCGTGGTCGCGCGTTATAAGGAAATCTTTTTTTTTTACAATTTTTTTTTTGAAAGTTCGTGGTGATATAAAAATATAATTAGAAGAAAAGAGACTACGAAATGCCGCCACTACAGAAAATGGCTCCTGCATTCAAAGGCACCGCCGTTATTAAGGGCGTGTTTCGCGACATCAGCTTGGCCGATTATCGTGGCAAATATTTAGTGCTATTTTTCTATCCTATGGATTTCACTTTTGTCTGCCCCACCGAGATTGTAGCATTTTCGGATCGTGTCGTTGAATTTCGAAACATTGGCTGTGAAGTGGTCGCTTGCTCTACTGATAGCCAATATACTCACTTGGCTTGGGTTAACACGCCACGTCGCCAGGGCGGCTTGGGTGAGATGGACATACCATTACTGGCTGACAAGTCAATGAAAATTACCCGAGACTATGATATATTGGATGAAGAGACTGGAATACCGTTTCGTGGCCTATTCATTATTGATAGGAATCAATTGTTACGTCAAATCACTATCAACGACAATCTTGTAGGCCGCAGTGTCGATGAGGCATTGCGTTTGGTGCAGGCATTCCAATTTACCGACGAGCATGGCGAAGTCTGCCCAGCAAATTGGAAGCCCGGACAAAAAACAATGGTAGCCGATCCCCGTAAAGCAAAAGAATACTTTGCAGTCGCTTCCTAAATGTATCGGCACTCGAAAATAGAAAAACAGCAGAAAAGAATTTCATAACATAAAAATGAGTTGAGGAAACCATCATTTTTCGCAATCGCAATCAACTGTCAACTCTTAGATTTAATTAATTTTCATATATAACAACAACACTTTACGTTACTTAACTAGTTCTCGCATATTGGATCAGCAATACCAAATCTCAATTAGCTAAGATGTTCTCAACAAGAAATTGCCAACAAGAAAGTCTCAATAAGACGCACTACTAATGGCTCGTTCTTTTTTTTTTTTCTTTTTCGTTCTATAAAACTTGTTCCGTTGGACTTTAATGAACTTTGTGTCCAGCAAATGCTTTTATTTATCATAGATTTAGTGAACCGATTCAATTGTTTTTCTTTTTGTTTATTTATTAGTCAATCTTCCCGACTTATCCATACTTCTTTATCCACACGTACGCTTATAATATAATAATATTTATGTTTAGTTGCCTCATGCGATATCGCGGCCATGTTCGAAATAAACTGCAAAGAACTGAAATCATGCGTTTTATTCAATACTCTGAAGGAAAAAAGGATTGAAACGTGCTTTGGTTAAATTTAGAGCACAACGGGGGAACGGCGCCTACGGTCAATTTATTGCATATAAACCTTATAGAACATGCAACTATACAAAACTATTGTCCAAATTATTCCCAGGTGTACTTTTATCGCGTTCTCCTTGCATGTGCGAAGTTCTCGACTGAACAGTGGCGCGCACATCAAGAAGTTGCCGTCAGGTGCATTGGTAGGAAAAACAATAACGAAAGCAACAACAAAGTGAGCATACAATTCGATACCCTTAACTCGGAAGCGTTTTCCTAAACACATGATATTCAAAGCACCGAACAAAGCGAACAAAGCGCATTCAGAATACAAGCCGCCTTCAGAATACAGCGCATTCAGAATACAAGCTCTTACCTCACGTTATTTAGGCACGAGATTGTTCAAATTTTGATTTTCAATTCGTCCCGCTGCTCGCCAACTATTCGTTAGCTATTTTCATGATATTATTCGTGCACAAAGATCTTTTTCATGGAAGTCACTTTTATACAAATTTAAAGTCGCGCGGTTGACGCTTAGGTCGCAAATTGTGAGGTACATATGCAAGGCCCATACGCAAGGTGTATGTATGAAGGTGTATATAAATCATATGCAAGGCTAGTGTAATGTGTATCAAAAGCGTAATCAAAGCGTATTCAAAGCGTATGCAAAGCGTATCCAAAGTATCCCCAAGGCGTATATATATTCCTAATAAGAATAAAAATAATACACTGACCTTGTACTCTCATCCAAAAAAATTCAATTTCATGAAAACATGCGATGCGCGATTTATTGTAGTATGATAAACGTTCAGTATATTGAACAAGGAACTCTTCGGTTCACCTTGAAATTTTATATAATTCATAAACACGGGCTGAGTATGAATAGATTTCCCCCGTCATCCAGCAGTTCAATAGAGCGGCTACGATTCTATTAATGAAATGATGACAAGAGATATTGTTACGCAAATTGATTACATCAGTACATATATACGTTGTAAACCTTTTTGCACATTATATACCTTGTAATTATATACAATGGCCTTTGGCTTGGTAATTATAACGTCAATAATAAATGAAAGAAATGAAAATGAAAAGCGTATCCTTTTTGTATGCGATTTTCAGTGTATTCATATGTTGCCTTCAAGGCAAAATCCACCGGCCTCCTATACGCCGGTTTGTCATCCATCGACACTTCTAAAGAAACATGTAACTTGTATCTATATTATGTTGTTGTGTTCGACAAGCTTTATATAGCGTATTTGGATTCTCTGTTTGAATGGTTTGATTATCGCTCAAATAATTGAAAATTCCTTATAGTTTACTTATCGTTGCCTGAAATTAATATACACATCAGTCTGTCAGCCATTAGCACTTCTAACGAAATATTCTATCGTATGTTCAATTAAATGAAGTTATTAGGCAGCTAAAAACTGTAATATTTCCACTCGATTTCTAACTAGTTAGAGATAACGGTAAATAAGTACCAGGGCTGATGCAGATCCATGTCTGTGTAATGTTACTGTGTTTGACAAATGATGGAACATTACTTAGTTTGCTTATCGCACATGTGTTGTTGGAGGGTATAAGTAGATGCGACCAAAAACGAACGTAAACTGAACTCACTACGACTCTCCAATTACATATGTTGTCCGAACATGAAGATGTGCTAGTTTTGTTACTAACCTTGTAATGCTTATGTGCATGCTTAAGGTTGTAAAGCAAATCCGCTAACTGTAGAGATAGAGAGTTTTAATTAAACATAGAATCGAAAAGAAAAATTTAACTGAAGCTAGAAAGCGGGTAGAAGTTCATTACAAATCAAAGTAGCTTTAAGCTGCTATTACAGGAACTGAGCAACTTTTGTTCATTCGACTTGCACTTGTGGTGAGCAACAAAGGCGGACAGAGCTTCCTGACTTGTGTTTTATTATAACTGAAATCCCTGTTGAATGGTCGTATTACATGAAAAAATCATGCATGCATTTATAAAATGTACTTAAGGCAGACTTGATTGTGTTCATGTTTTAAATACACACGACTGGGGATTGTTTTGAAAGAGAATAATAATTAAAAGCGAAGCAAAGAGATCCAATGAATTCTGTAAAAATTAAAGAACGCATGTGTACTTCACATCGATTTGCTCATGAAAATTTATCAACTCTCGCATTACGTAAATCCCAAAACTTCAAGCATTTCATTATCACATTCTTAAAAAAGTTCTCGGAGAAATGTCAAAAATTAAGAGACAGTGCCTCAATAGACCCTTCACCAAGTAAGCTAAACTTTTGCAACTTATTGAAAGATTGGCTGTTCAGTTCTTCAAGGTTTTCCTTTTTTTTGTTTCTGCGCATCTTTAAATAGGTAAAAATTTGATTTCAAAGATAAAGATCGTCAGATATTTAAAAAAATTGAATAATTCGTTTACTATGTTAAAAAAAGGCTTCGATTTTATCCCACAGGTAAACAAACTCTTATTTTGTCCTTCCGTCCTATTCAGAAAAGCGCAATGCAAACAAAGCCAAAGAGGTAAGTGCCTGTTATCGCTACAAAAAATGTTGTGCCGCAATCTAGCCAGTTGTAAACAACACATTATTTGCCATTTAGAGGTTATCTAAACCAATCCATGAGGCTGCTAATGGAAAGTTTTCCTGATGACACTAATATCTTTACTTCTCTCAATGGCTACAATGAAAAGTAAATGGAAACTGAAATGTAATGAATCGAGGTCAGTACAAACGAACTTTTCACTTAGAGAACATAGATATTTTTTACTTTACAAAACTAAATACAACAATAGTCCGTCCTATAAGGATGTGAAGTATTCTGGTCAGCACGTGGATAATAAACAGACTTGAAAACAATGCCTATGGAAAGCGAAAAATTATAGAAGAGGAAATCAGAAAGATATTCCTCATGCTCAACAACCTGATGCTGACTTGGGAAATAAACCTACGGTAAGCGAATATATGGCAGACCTATTGCACGCATACGTACAGTTACTAATTTTACCTCGACTGTCATTTTATTTCTTTCGCGTTTCTACCTCCATTACATTACACTTTGGATGTCATTCCACTGCTAATTTCGCATTCACGGAATATGTGCGCGGAAGCGTCCAAATATCGCTTGAAGACGATCGATCACGCACAGCATAAGTCTCAGGCGCTCTTGGGCGAGGAAAGCGTGTTCGAAACTCTCGATACTCTCAAGCATCGGCATAATGTGAGTGCAGTGCTTTTGTAAAGGCCGTGCATCCACGGCAAGCTTTCTACAGAAATAAAAGCGTTTGTCCTTTAGCATGATCACAACGCTTTCTCAGCACTCCCACCCACCCGTCCTGGAATCGCCTTTATATAGTACGACATGCTACCGCGACTCGTTATTCTTTAATCACACTGCGCGCCTTGCAAGCATTCTACCAGCAACGCTCTTTCCCAATTGGTTCGATGTTTTCAGTTTTAACTCAAACATAGATACACACTAGTCCTCCCCTCCTTCCTTCTGCACCTCAACAGTGGCTGGAGGAGAAAAAAAAAAGATGATTTAGGCTATAAATCTCGATGTTTGCTGTCAACATGAGAGCTTTGTATTGATTGAAAAAAGACTTTAGCACATGAGTTGCTTTGTATAGGCAAAAGTGCTGCAATTTGAATCCTAACCGAAAACTTGGTGTACTTGATTTGTTATAAATAAAAAATTAAATTTTACTTTTTCTTTAAAAAAAAAGTCGTTCATATGTTGTTATACACTGGAGCGCGAACAGACGCAATGTTATGTAAATTGTGAATTTTCAATCTTTCCCGTAATTCTCGATACAATCGTTATATTTAGTTACGTTTTTTCTTGCTACGCAATCCATGTATATGTGTGTGTGCGCATATATATTAATTTGCCTGCATTTCTAAACTTGTTGTTTTTTTTTACTATTTGTTTTTCGTCGCTTCCAATACAAAGCATAACTAGGATGTACATCATTGTTTTTTTTTTTTTTTGTTTTGCAGAACAGCAACAACAAGAGTGAAACATTATGCATGCTTCCCAGGCACGAAGTATATTTTCCTGTGTTTTTGTTTGTATGGTCGTTATGCACAAGTATAATAACACCACATAAATATTTCACTATCACTCAGCCGCACATGCAATCAAAAGCTATTTACTGGCTTTTTCCGGTTACGCTATAAAATCAGGCAGACTGTTTGGAAACTATTAGACACAAGTGCAAATGTATTCGGTATCGATAGTGCTTATGGCAAACAACGGGATTTTCAGCTTAAAATTTTTTATATTCTCCGATGGAGGTAAATTAATCGACTATTATAACGAGCTGGTAGTAATACGCAAATTTAAGGGAATGTCTGGACAATATGATGACTAAAATCTATAAAAGATTCGTAACAATCTTCTTGCAAATGCTCCACTTTGTGAAAAACTTTTATGGCTCTAAGAATTTCCTATGAGAATATAACGAAACAGATAATCCTTTACCCGAAATGTACAGCGGTGTTCCACAAGTAGCCTGAGTAAGTGCGATCCAACCCCAAGCATTTCCTTTAGAATACATAAGGAAGCTATACAGACTGCAGTTCGTAAGATCTTTAAACTGCATAACGAAGTAGCAACAATGGTGTTACGTGAACTGTTTTCGATCATCCATCGAAGTCAGGAGAAATACTTATACAGTGAGCACAGTCAAGCATTTTAAAGGCGCTCTTTTTCAAATAACGAGAAACGTAAGAGGAGTCTCTTCTTCTAATTTACCACCCACTCTAAGGTAATCTTTTCAACTCGAAGCAGGCACTAAGGTCTATGGGCAGTTCATCAACAGAACCCCATAATGCGGACGATGCAACTATTCTAGTAGATAATGTGCATGATCTGCAGACAATGGTTGAAGCTGTAAATGATGAAAGCATCAGCTTTGGGTTGAACGTATATATCGGCAAAATCACATTCCTGATCGTAAGCTGAACAGAAGCTCCGTATGCACATGCCACTCTATCATATAATAAAATAATTAAATGGCATTCAATTCATTACACGATTACTTTCGACCTACAAGCACATTGTTCTTGTTCGCTTATGACCATAGGGCGAATAGTAAGATATGAAGAAATACTTTTTAATAAAAATTATTGGCTTTCCGCTTTCATGCAGATGTGTGTGTGTGTGTGTGTCCATTTAAATTTTTTATTGAGCAAAGAAATAAGCGAACATATAGCAATGCTTTGTTATCGATCGTCACTTTCGCGCAAAAATTAATAAACAATTTGACGCATTTTTAGGCGAAACACAGAATGTATTAATAAAACAGAAAAAGAATTAGAAAAAACAAGAAGAAGGAAAACCACTATCGGCTATTACCGAATCTTGTATCCCCACACCACCCCACCAAATCCAACATTTTGACCCTCAAAAGAAATTAAAAAACGAAACCGGAAAACTGGTTTACTCTACTCCACACTGTATGACGTTGCATTTACACATTTTTGTGGCCAGGAAAATGTTTACTGCAAACACCACATAGGCGGACAGACGGACATGCTTAAATCAATTTTGGGAATTTGATGTCTCTTCCTCTTTGGTGTTACAAACGTTTTAACAAAATAAATTTATCCTCATTCTTCGGTGGATAGGCTCTTTCGACAGTGGCCGACAGGTAGAGCTTAAGTGGCCGCGAATCATTGGACATCCTCCCTTGACATAATGCATGCAGCATCATACCATTGGAGCATCAAAGTACACGATTAAAATATTCCAATATTTTTACAAATTATTGAATGCAAAGTGAAAAAAACTAAATTTCAAAGTATATGTAGCTTTAAAAGGGTGAGAGCCACAAAAAAAACATATCTAGATAAAGCACTTTACACTCAATTTGTTATATAAATTTCAAACGGCAAAAATATAAACACATTTTAATGAGCATCAAGAGATGAAACATGTTTGCGTAGCTTAAACCATTTCATCCGCTTTGCATAAAATATGTACAAATAATTGACAGTTAAACGCTGTTAGATGAAATCGTATGAAGAACTGAACAAGAGAGTCAATACTGCGTTATTCGAAGAAGCGCAGTGATAGTACTTTTGGATCGATTTGGGTTAAAAGCCTAGTCGGGGACCCACCTTTGAAGCATCTTCGCGATTTACTAAAACGATGTTTGCTCTTTGTTTTGCCTCTCCTTGTTTATTCGTGTGTGCCTTGCAGTGTTCGAAAGTAAACTAAATCGAAAAATATTTGCAGACATTTTGGGACATTTAATCTATTATCGAGAATTTCATCACCGACGATCCAATATTCGGATTTTGAATGCATTGCCAGATGAAAATTTTCAATTTTATTTTCAATAATTTTTCTTCTTTTTCTTTTTAATGCACATGTGCATACAGTGTGTGTTTTTAAGGAACATTTGCAGCACACATCCAGCAACAGGGATTCAATAGATGAGCACGTTGTTGTACATGTTTTTTATAGCTATGATGGCAATTTGTCAACTAATGGCGCGAAAACCATCTTGTCAACGTGGTAAATATATTTTACATTGACATTCACTCCATCAACAACACAGCAACGGTAACAACACCCCTATTTACCACTACGCCACATACAAGACTTCACAGTAGCTAAATATCTCGCAATAGCTCCGACCAACATGAATGGTTGCAATGGCTGTTTGCTGTTGTAGATTAAGCCCTAAGCTTCTCTGTCCATACGTAGGAAACTTTGTGTGCAGAGGGTGAAGAACAACATTGTTCAATATAATATAATATGTGTGTAGAAACATTTGAGAGCAGTTAACTTCAGTACAACAACAAATACATAACATGAGTTTTTAATAAAACATGAACATGTAAAAGTTATGAAAAAAGTTTCTCGAGTAGTATTTTATTTCTTTAATAGTATGTTATGTTTATTTAATAGGGCTGGGCTAGCCATTAGCTAGCCCCTCGAAATGGAACGGAATGAAGAATTTCCTCTTCACTGAGAGATGTGGTCGCCATCATGGTCTATTGAACTTTGACGTCTATCCTTGAGCACAACGATTTGCGGGGGTAGAGCGTGCGCTCACACAGACTGAGTTGCACAAAACACAAATATTTAACTTTCAAGAAAAATCAAATATGAAAAGTAAAAATTCTATTAATAGATAACAAGTAAAGTGTTTAATGCCCTCTACACAATTCGTTCATTATCATCCTTAGTAGGTTAAGCGACTGACTACTCAACATGAATTCATTTAATTCCCATCAGTTTGTCGTTTACTCTCTCTCTTCAGTTTCTTATTGAATGTGAGTGATTGAAAGACAAATGTTATGGTTTTATAATTCCTTTCATCAGAAATAGCAAGAATTTGAGTGAAAACGAAAACCGAAAGGAAAGAGGAAAAGAACACATACATATGTATGTACATCTCGCCAGTGCAATCAAACATCAAACAGTCTGGAACACAATATCTGTCCTACAGACAAAAATTTCGAGATTTGCATTTAACGTCCAAGTGCTAACACGTAAGAAAGTTAGATTGCGCCGAACCTTGCACATGCATTATCTCCTGACAACATACATCCATTATAAAATTATTTGTTAATTGAACGATTCAATAGGCGGATTGTAGCATTGAGCTTTCAAATATCCCTGGGAGGTGTTTGTCTCATAATATGCAGGTAAAGAGCAGGGCAAAGTTGAAAGTTGTTGGCGAAAGTATTTTGAAATTTTCCTTTCTTAGATTGGTTCTATTGTTTAGAGTGCTTCCTAGCGTGAGTTACAATAGCTTTCAAAATTGCTTTCTTTCTTCAGCTCTCTCTATCAATTCAGGCGTTTTTAAGGCCACCAACAGTAGAGGATGGAAGGATGAATGAATCCTCAAATTCTGTGCTGCTATATGTTTTGTGGAGACTTTAGTACACATCTGTCCGTGTGGATGTAGCAAACACTCAAGTGGAACATTCATTCTGTCCTTTTGTGATTGGAGTAATAAGTACGAAGTGAAAAAAAAATATTAGGAAATGAAACAAAAAAAACTTTTTTAAGAATTTCCGTTCGTTTTTGTTATTTTCCTTTTTCACATTCAAAAGTTGAGAATATTAAGTATGTTTGTGTACTACTGCATGTAGGAGAAGAACATTTTGCTTGGAAGATCGGAAATGTGCAAAACAAAGGCTTGTCTAGGTAGGTGTGCATGAATGAGAGCGTGTTGACGACTCTGGATAGCAAGTAACTTTTGTTAAAGCGTTCATAGATTAATTCCTTCCATTTACACTCTTTTTTCTTCATTATTATACTTTGCTTAAAAAAACAAAAAAATTTCCTATTCAGAAAATTTTTGTCTTTCTTTATCCCTTCACAATAGACGATGTCATGGTTAACTTATCATAGCATTAGTCACTCCCGTGAACCTCCTTCGAAGACACCGTTGAAAACATATATCAGCGATTAATGGAAAATTTTGAATCGATATGGTAAAGTTCATATGTCCGTCCGTATTGAACCAGCCGCAGTCGCAAAAGTCATGATTGACAAATGACCTTAAGGCCACCATTTCTCTCTCCTAACTACTTTTTGCACGTCACCTTTCTAAGCGAATAAGTGACATACCTTGAGTCACATTAAAAAGAAAAAAATACACAAATAAATAAAAAAAATTGAAAAACTCAAGCCTTACGAGAGCTATGCACATACGCCGTGCAAATAAAATTTGGAATTTTGATATATTTCCTTAAACCGCATATAAATGCTTCAGCTTTCTTGTTAGTGTTGTAAAAATGCCCATGAACATGCTTTTGTTTTCTGCTTCTTTCGTGTTCGCGAACCTATTCTGACATAAGCGTCTTTATACACGTAAGGAAAATTTTGTTTGATCGTTGATCTGGCTGTGGATAGTTTTGATCATTTTAGGCTGTCATTTTGCCACTAACTGCATCGGCTCTAGTGTAGATTTAGATTCGATGTTCATCACGAACATTATAGTCTGGCAAGGCCGATCATTAAATAGCTTTCGCTATAAATCACTTCGCTTAATACATTTCTTCATTCTCTTTCCTCGCAAAATGGCAAAAACTATACCTTCTTTCCGCGATAGATCTAAGAAAGTGACCAAAATGCGAACTGATGTCATCCAAATTTATATTCAATTAATCTTCTCAAATATCTATTTTCATCATAAAATATAAGAAATTCGACCTTTTTGCCATGAGCATCCCTACATTGGGTGAGATTCAATCCAAGAAATCGGAAATAGGAAATGTTGATTCCAAACTTAAGCACAGTGTTGATGTTCACCTACTCAAGTAGAGCCAACGCAAAAAAAGAGAAAAGATAAAGGAGAAGAGGAACAACAGATATAAGTAAAATTGCTAAATAAATTTTAAAACTGCAAGCTTTTGTATAAATTCAATACTCGTCTTCCACCTCTTTAAACATACACACATATAAATCTAGAATCGAAAGTATTTGTACGATGTGTGCAAATAAAAAATAAATCTAAAAACACAATAATGTTGTAAATTATTTTCTACATTAGGTGTACAAATAAATTTTCCGGATTTTTTGATAAAATTCAAATTGAATTAAAATGTGTACTTGTCGCAACTACAAGTATAATCGAAGTACCCACCATAATTTTCTATGGCCTTTCGCCTCTTATCGGGAAACTTGTGGATGCCGCCGTAGTAAAAAATTCGCGATTTCGAGAAAAAATAGCCATAGACTCGTTTCCGCCCATCTTCAACTTTTGTGAGCTACTGACTTGCTATTTATGACTGCATGAGTCTAAACCAGTGCTAATCGGAAGGATATACGTCTGGAGAACAATCATGGAGCCAACCATTACACAGCGTACTACATTTTCACTCCAAATCAACCTAATTAGTTCCATAGCTTCAACCGCAAGTTTTTTTTTTCAATTTTAAAGAGGAATATAATCCAAACGACGTCCATCTCTTTGCACTAAACTACGGGTTATAAAACACTCAAACTTTTATCCTAAACACACCAATGTCGAAGTTATCTATATCTGAATTTTCGGAAGAAACAACCGAGGGATGTAGATTTTGTAAAGTAATCAATTCCAACGCGGAGAAATCATTCGTACACCTATCAGTTTGAGAGAAAACTATAAACGAACAGCAAGTTGCGTCGAGCTTGAACGAAGCTTAGACACGCAACAATGGTTAAGAAGAAACCAGTGCGCTCTTCATCATGTTTTCAATTGAAATCAGCACACGAATCCCAAGCACTGACACATTTCCTGAAGTTAAACAAATTCTTTTTACAATGTCATTATCTATAGAATATCGACAGACAACAACTGCATTTGTGTGATCGGTCAACAAAAGGTCTTGGTTATCACAATCCTATCGCAACGTAAACATCATAAATTAATTGTTATAAAATAAGTTAGTTATAAACTTTGTCTCTGAGCCCAAGCAATGTTTCTGGTTAAGCTTGTGGTGCATATGAGGTCCAACGTAGCTTTTATTTCAAGAGTTTCAAGAATTTTCTATAAACGTTTTTTAAGTTGCGTTGCTCGTTCCTTTACATTTTGAACCTGCCTCCCATACAGTAGAATGCCTCACGACCAAATAGCGACTAAGCAAACGAACACACCTTTTGGCCGACACTGTATATTTTAAAACTTTTAATCCTGATTTGTGGATATAACGAATGAAATGAAATGCCGGAGCCGAAGCATGAAAAAGTATTTAGCGAACAATACAACAGACAGTTCTGTTGCCAAAATATTTATCTTGATCTAATGATGTAACCGTTTAGATACCGTCATGAAAACGTAAATGCAGATAATCTTGAGGGTGATTTAATAAATATTGGCACGAGAAACACTGAATAGTCCCAACACTGAAGTGTCCCCTAAAACAAAGAAAGTAAAAAAATGCAGATGCAGATAAGAAAAGAAATAAATAAATTCACCTGAACAACAACAACGCAAACAAAATAAATTGGAGCCGCTCTGTCCTTGACAATAAACACGAGTACAATCAAATTTGTGTTAAGTTTTTCTCAACAGCATAAGCTCATCAGTAACGTATACCGAAACGAGGAAGTACTTGAAAAATAATTATAATTACATCGTACGTTTTATTTGATTCCCAACGATAGGGCATCTCAGTAAATATATAGAATGCAACAATTGCACAAATTCGTAATAATTAAGAAGAAACATTCGCATAAATTAAAGCGATGTATTTTTATATTCACTTGCGGTATAAGGTATGTTAAGTTTGTTTGTATGTGTGCAACACTTAGAAGGACATAGGATAGACCGTCCTTTTGGTGTGTCGATCGTTTCAGGAACATTTTGTAAATGGATCTAAGCTTGTCTGCCTGTCTGTCCGTTTATGTTTAATCTACAGCTCGCAACTTTAGAGATATTTTGACGAACTAAAGTTTTTTGTTTTAAACGGCACAGCTACTGCACAAGAGAAATCAAGAGAACGCACCACTTCAAAAGCAAAAAAAGACGATTTATTACTTGTTGCTCATAAATCCCAATGTATAAAATAAGAAAATATTATGTGAGCGAACACTAACAGAAAAAAATCTTCCACAACCACCCAATCTGGTCGAGTATAGAAAGTAAAGGCTTTTTCTTCGTTTTTGTTACTATAAACATGTTGGGTATAAAAGATTCGGTTATAGCCGAGTATAATTTCATTTGTTTTTTTTTACAATTTTAATGATTCTTCGTTATCCACCAGATATTCATAAAATAAATACAAACAAAGATAATAATTTAATGATGCAAATGTCGTTGACTTCACACTCATTTCAACCGCATTGTTGCATATATGGAAAATTACAAAAATTTTAAATTTCACAAGGATATTAAATAAACAAATCCTTCTCTCTCTCTCTCTCTCTCTCTCTCTCTCTCTCTCTCTCTC
>KK502436.1:54691-113662 GCA_000688735.1 Glossina austeni | reverse complement strand
CATATTGTTTGTTTATATTATCAAATGACACAAATAGTATGCAATCTGACATCTTGAAGTGCGCAACTTATAATTTTGACTTTATTTTATTGTTCCTTTAAGGCCGACACACTACTCCCTTACAGTTTAAGGAAGAAAATTCCTTATGCAATTAAAGCAGAAAAAAGTGTGTGCGGCATATAAAATGTCTCGTAAGGTAAGAGTTGCAGCGCTGTAAGGATGATATATGAGGATACTAAACGTACTTAAAAGAGTTATATCTAAAAAAGTGACAGAAAGCTGCCTAATGACCAACTTCGTCGTTCCTTCGTCGTTGTGCATAAAATGCAAAAAAAAAATCCGCAAATTAACGCTTGAAGCAATTGGAAAAACCGTTTAAACAACAACAACTTTATCGAATTAATATGAATTTTTTTGAAATAAATTTAACAACGGACGAATGTGTGCTAACAAAATTCGCATTGTATTTATGTATTACCAAATTTTTCCTACATATTTTATATACAGCGAATGTGTATGTAAGTCATCCAAAAATATTCCATATGAAAACTCGGGACTTCAAGTCATGCAACCCATTCCTTCTGCAATGTCTCGTTGTTGGCGAGCTCAGCCAGCAAAAGTTTTCCCATGAAATAAAACTCTTAGCATAGTTTAGGAAGTTCGGCCAGCATAAAATGTGACGGCATTTTTGTTGCAAAGGTAGAATATTATTACAGTATTACCTTAAGTGTATTTAGAAGTTCAGAAGGGGATCGAAATTCATTCATTCATTTCATCGATTCTCATAAACGGAGTGTGCTTATCGTAGAGTACGTAAAAAATCGCACATTAAGAAATCATTTACGACCGGCTATCCAATTACATCCTTTACTCACTCCACAACAATTCGTCCACTATTCATGGCTATTGTACACTTTTGGATCTTATGCACTACTGCTATAAGACATTGTGTGGAAACTCGAGAAAGCGATCGTTTAGTATTTGCAGTGCCTTAGTAAATCTAAGTGAACTGATGAATACAAATTTTTTAGTAAACAAATTCGTCAAGAACATTGTCTTGCCGCATACCGCATGTAGGCACATACTAGAAATGCCATAGTTTGGTTCAGCTAGATTTTTATATAAAGCCCTTGCATTCTCAAAATTGTGCATCATTCGTGAAGCAGTCAGTGCGCGTGCTCTATTAGTTCGTTGACATTAAGCTGGCATATCCAAAAGCATTGAACGTTAGTTTTCTTCATTGCCCGTCAATTCTTCTCATGAGCAATCCCAAAAGAATATCCATAGAAGAGTACTTGCAAAGGCAAAAGCTAGTCAAAGAACAAAAAGCAACAAAGGTCTCTGAACAAAAGCCGAACAAGCGAGGAGGCAAAAGAAAGAAAATACAAACCGCAGAATCTTCGGAGATAGCCATGGCATGTGAAGAAGAAATTCAGGAGCTAAACACGTGGATCAAGAGTAAAAAAAGTAAAAACAAGCGAACTGAAGACCTGGAGAACCAGCCGCAAAAGCTATATATAGTTTTGCAAGACAGCAAGCATACGTTTTAAAATTCTATATGTATTTAAATATTTTGTAGAAGAGTGATTTAGTATATAAGTATAATGCCATGATGATGAGGACAGTGATGAGGAAAGAAGGGCCGCGTACGAATAAATAAGCGCCAACAAATTTTCTAATTAAAGGTATAGATGAAGTAAGCACTCACGTAGGCATAGAAATATTTCTAATTTAGATAAACAGGAAACATAATGTAAATAGAAAGGAGAAGTAGAAACTAAAAGTACAGCATAATATAAGCAAAAATAAAATATGTTTAGGAAAAAGCGCTAAACGTCTACCTGAATGTAGGTATTATTGGTAAACCTGTAACTAAAAAAAAAACAAAAATACTAAAAAGTTCAAAGAAAATCTGGCAACAAGGACTTGCGAAAGGTGGGAAAGTGCAATGCAAGACAATCCAAATGTGCTGCTCTATAGTTGGTGTGGATTCATTGCAAACATTTTTTCATTTGAAATAAATTCATAGCAACCATGTGTTGGGCGTTATAAGACAAACAAAGATTCCATTTCTTATTTCATAGAAACCATGTATTGGGCGTTATAAGATAAACAAAGATTCCGTTTCTTTTTAAGCAATAAATTGGATTTTTTAACGTAGCAAAAATTGCTTTGTTTCAAAATTCGAAAGGTTTTTATTTCCAAGTCTATTTGTTTGTACAATAATTTGATCAAAATATAAGGGGCACTAGCAACTCTATATAAAAATATATAATGCTTGCGGGCTTATAGAGATTTAAAAAATTTTGCAAATATCCGAAGTGTTTAAGAAGATTGCATAAATTGCGTGCTCCTCTTTTCCAAAAATACAAATTCAATAATTCCCGGGAGTGTAATTGCAGTCATTGGAAAGTTAAATAGCAGTTAACTTGGAGTTTCAGGTTTATTGCACTGCGGGACGGAGCATTTTCCCTGTATTGTGGAGCTTTTACGAGCTCGCAATGTCTCAGTGGTCGGAATAATATCACCGGTAACTATGTTAGGTAAAACTTGTGAGACGTCGTGACCTTTTTGCTTAGCCATTTGGTAATCTCCAGAATCAAAATATTTCTGCCTTTTGTGCAAACGTTTCATCACCATTATGTTATTAATGTTGGAGGTTTTCAATATCGGATATTTTGCTTTCAATTTCTCCTCTTCTCTCCTTTCCAATTCATGGGAAGACATGCGCTCCTCCGATGCTTCGTTATTTGTTGCAACTCGATTGCTATCATTGCGTCTGGAGAAATTCATTATTGTCTGAAGGATGAAAATCACAAAAAATCACACAAAGCCAGAAATAAAGTTTATCTAGAATTTTATTTTTTTTCAGATTTTTATCCAAGATTTCAAATTGTTTTGAAATTTTAAGAAAAGAGAATACGTTTGGAAAGTTCTACATATACTGTGCCTTGAGTGTTACGTTCTAACAGTCATAGTAAAACTGTGCTTTTTAACTCTAGCAGTTCTTTATTAGCCGAAAACAGATTTTGAGCGTTTGTGTGACGTCTTGACTATGTACGATCTCATGAAAAAAATTATGAATCTTGAATTGTACGCAAAAGTGACCTGATACTGACTTTGATAATAATCAAATGACGCAACAAGAAGAGAAGACCTTCCTGTGTTGCCTCTCTTAGGTGTATACACATTCAGAAATTATTTGTATTGACCCCAATCGAATTTTTTACCCCGCATGCATACCATACTACTTCTGATACTTCTGTGACATACTCCTTATGCTTCAGATTCGCAACTTACTAATAATATTTGGCGTATTTTCCCAGCAGAGATAGCGACATTTTCGTTCTCGCGATCCTTTAGGCAGCAGTTTCGCGGAAACACGTTCACACGATCGAAAGTTATTGGCGAAAATATAAAACGATTGTCTTTGTTTTGTGTTTGTCTATTGCTTCAGTTTCTTCCATATTGTGAGTGTGTATGTGGACAGATTGCATTCATATCTAAACCTTGGGCTCCCAAATGTTTGACGGATGTTTCTGCCACATTAAAACATGAGTGATGTGGTGATGCCCCAAAAATGATGTTTCAAATAGACGCATTTTGATAGAAACAAGTATGAGTCATCGGTATCTCGAAAACTAGACCAGGTAAAAAACAATTGACTAGCGGTATCTACAGGCTTCTCCCTATAAACAACAGTCACTAAAACTTTTTGTACGCCTTATAACTATTTCCTTGATACTCAAAGGTAAGAAAGAGTTAAATTAACCTACGCGGTAGATCTGGTGTTAAGCGCAAGTGTTACTCACCCACAGTTTGTGATATATGCGCTTATAGTGGACACACAAATGTGTGCGTTTGTCACCATTCTATTTATAATTTTCTTTTATTCCCTATATAAACTGAGATGCTGATGTTGTCCAATATTTGAAATTATTACGGTTCGAGAAGTTTCTCCCTTTTGCTTCAGCGCACATACATACAATATGCAGTTCTATAAGGAATTGAATTGATTCGATGCATAACTTATGCGCAATTTATAAATAATACCAAGTTTTTGATTTATCCACAGAAACGGTTATGTCAAAATAAACGAAAAATATGTTATTTTAGACGAGGGAATGAAGGAAAAAGGGAAATTTATGGAAAATATATGAAAAGTCATGGAAGGAAAATTTGAACAAGGCGGAGAAAAAGTTACGTTACTTGAAAAATGTAGCAAATGAAACAATAAACAATTCGTAACTTATGTTGCGAATTTTTGTGAACTTTTCTCTATAAAAGAAAAGTATTTTCAGTATTTTCTTTATAGTGGAAATAAAAGTAATTCTATGCTTTTCCAGAGGGAAGCTAATTGCGTTCACAATCCTTTATGATTTTTGTCAAATTCCTTGCTCGAATTCTATAAAGAGTGACAGACAAAAACACTTCTGTTATTTTCAAAATTTATCGACTTAATTCCTTTCTACGTCTTGTATAAATCTCATATATATAGTGTAGATATATATATTACATATATATTTGTGTATATTCATGTCTATGCCAACTAAAGCAAATACGGGTTAAAACTGCACTTGGATTGACTTGATTGTAAGCTATAAAAAGTGCTCAGTCAGTGAAGGCACAACTCTTACCGATTCTCTCGACATTTTCTCACTTCTTTTTTATCACAACGTGTTATGCTTATAGCGGAGAACGCCTGCGCGGCTGGCCATATTTAACGAAAAGAGAATTACGTGAATACCAATACCTATGTAAGATATACATGTACGCTTGTGAGATGTGAAAATGTGTAAAAATGTTTGCCAAAAATCCTCTTTTTCCTAACACTAGAACCACTCATATCTTGTACCTATAATATATATATATATATGTGACGGTATATACCTATTTCTATGAAAGGGAGTCAATCCGCAAAGGAACAACATTTTCGAAAAACTTTAACTAATCCGTCAACTTGATCGTAAAAAACTAGGTGTGCTCCCACGCCTTGCTCTATCAAAACGTTAGATGCACAATTAGTCGCGCTTGTATATCCAAGGACTGCTCCCTGAAGGACTGGTGTGCTCTTTTTGTCATAATGCTTGTAGCACTGAAAAGGAAACTTCATATACTCCACCCTATAAAGTGTACATATTTTTAATCAGCACGACGTTCCGTCTCTCTGATGGATGTTGTTGATGTCCTCCTGATCGCAAAAGGCAAAACATCAACTTTAATTTTGCCAGAAAGAGTGAAAGTTTTTGCAAGCAGGTCAGTATCAGCAGGTCATCACAGCACAACCTTCAGTAAAAACATTTCATTTTTCAAAAACAAAAATAATTGGGTTTTTTTTCCGTCACTTTTAAACTATCACTACAAACAACTAGCACTAAACGTGCACAAAAATGAATCGATCGACTCTCTTATCAAAACGTTTGAAACATTCTGAAAGAAACTTCAGAGATGCCATAAAGAATGTAGCTAGCGATTAGTTGCTATCTATAATAAGCAACGTTTATTGTTATCCTGTAAAGCAAATGAAATGAAATGTGAAAACCATTCCTCCGATCTAATCTAAGTCAATAATAGCAAACACTAATTGCTACTTACTTTATTACATCCAGAGAAGAATTTTTCCGTTGCACTATGCAGACGTTCTTTCTTATTTATTTTATGCTTCTCGAATGATGGAAATCATACATACTGTAGGACACGTAAAGCCAGAGGTAAAATTAATCTGGAATTTCTATCGAGTGTAAAGTTTGAAAATCGTTTAATATATTGATTTTTTTATTGATTTTTAGTCGTGTTGCTTTATTAACATGGAAAGCTGCGTGCGTGCTGTACCTAGTCTTTCGACATAATATAACAGGAAAATCTTATGAATATTGCGTCAAATATTTTCTCTGATGTCCTTGAGCATTTTGTAAGTCATATAGAAAGTTCTATTATTATCAGGTCATATGATCTTGGCTGCTATATCCCAGTACATGTGGCAATCTTTTTTCAAAACCCCTGACTGTTTTCAAGCTCCTTTCATCATCAAATTTGAGCTACATAAACAAAGATTGAAACCTTATGAATACAAAATTAATACATTTTCCCATGTTGAGAATATTCTGTAAAATTTATATACAACATTGTGCTGTAGTTCTTTTAAATATAAACAGGCGCACAGAGCATGTAAGCACAATAAATTGAGAAGGATTTGTTCCAGTTCACTGTGGCATTAAGAATACATTAAAGTGCATATCATGCAAAAAATAAAGCTGATTAGAAGAAAATGCAAACACATAAACCAATAATATTATAGAAAATGAGATTAAAGAAGAAAAAAGAAAAAAAAGCGGGAAATTGTATCAATAAAATTCTCTTCTCGTAGGTGAAAGACGAGACGAGCAGCATATTTCTATGTCGAAGCAATTTTATGATTATTTGCACTGCTTATTTTCCAGCAACTGCTATGTGGATGTCTATTAAACTGAATGTGTGCACAGATTTTTAAAAAGCAGTAAAAGTTCAATGCCGTCATTTTCAACCAAAAAGGTGATAATCAACTGAGCTTAAGAGAAAACTTAAACTTGAGTGTAAAAACATCACATTGACTTAACAAACATTATATCGCTTAAGGTAATTTCATTAATGACAGGTAAAAGCGTTACACTCGCGCACGGCCGACGGTTAAATACTCTCCACCACTCCGTTTGTCCCTTTAAGGGCGTACCCTCTAATAGGAGAGAGAGAGGAAGAAACTCAAGACGTGAACTGAGGAAAATTTAGTCTTTTTATCAAAGATATTATGATTCCTTATCTATTATGGGATGGAATCTGAGAAATATATCTACGTGGTCCAAATGTGCTACGACCAGCCTTTACATCAAACTACGAATATGGGTCAATTTTAATGAAAAAATATTTTAATATTTAAGCGGTTTTGACTTATTTTTCGTAGGAACAGTTTTGAGGGTTCAGAGTGTTCAAGAAACTAGTCGACCTTATTCAAGTGTTTTCTTGAAGCAGCCAATGCAGCTTTTGCTTAGCGATTTTGAAAATTCCAAATTATTTTCATAT
Organism: Glossina austeni; assembly: GCA_000688735.1. Lineage (NCBI taxonomy): Eukaryota > Metazoa > Arthropoda > Insecta > Diptera > Glossinidae > Glossina > Glossina austeni. The sequence continues at coordinate 106,606 of KK502436.1, read as the reverse complement.
CGGAACATTTTCGAAACGATGCAGACCATTTTTAATGCTACTTATTCCAAAACGGATCAGTGGAGCTATTTCGGTCAACAGTTCTTGAAAATTTCAACAACCTATAGATTGTAATCGAAAGCAAACTAAACGGATACACATCAGACCGACCCACAGATAGATGGATATACAAGCAGACAGACGTATGAACCTACAGACAGATGCGCTTTTAGAGAGACGGACAGGTGGACCTACAGATAGATGAACGAACGCACACATAAACTTAAAACGATCCAAAAACTGATGCCGAATGGATCGGTATAATAAAAGGGGCAACTCTCTTAAGTGAACTCTGGCTATTACGTACATAAAGCCGTGTAAGGTACAAAAAGCTGTTATGTGAGCTAAGAAATGATTAGACTGGTAATAAATTTTAAGTCAGGAAATCTCCTCATTAGGCACATATGGCTAAATGTTCCTTCATAATTATACTTTTATTTCCGATGCTTTACGTTTTTAAGTTCTAAGTAGTTTCACTGCGTGCAATACGTGTACGATGATATTTGTAGTTTAAAGGTTTTCCTAGATTAAAAAATGTACTCCTTATTCGAACCGATTAACAATAAATATTTTAATACTCAAATAGATGGACATATAGACAAGAAGCAACTTTCAAGGACTTTAATAGTGCAGCTTATAAGAAATTTTTTCTTTTGCTAGCAAAAACCTCAAGCACACAAATTTATTAATAATTTCCGTTTGTAATGCAATGGTTGAGTTATCACATTTGTGCGTGCATAATATTTAAACGAAAGCGGTCGTTTGTGAAGTACCAGTTTTTAGATTCTGCGGATACTAAGTCCTACGACTAAAATCCTACGCTTTCGATCTTTGAGTTTGTCGACGGTTGGTGATTTGACCGGAATCCTAATCTCCGACTCCGTAATTTGCAGATGGTTTCATTGTTACTTCAACTTTGCAGGCAAGTTATGTTGAGTAAAAATGAATCGATTGCAAGCTGGAATAAGTAACAAGTGCTAAGGAAATAACTAAAACAGATTGATGTTAGATACCTTTGACAGGCAAATATAATTTCTTGTCCTAACTGGTGACGTTGTTCTGTTTTGTTGTCAACACTTAAAGCATTTTTTAACTCAAGTCGAAATCTTGCTTCGTTCCACTATGCATACAGATCTTAGCGTATGTACCAATGTGTACAATTGCCTGCCACACGGTTATCATGCTCGCTTAGCAGAGTGGCTTTCAATTAATTTGAATCTATACTAAGAGCGAATTTATTAAATTGCATTCTTAGAAAGTTTTTGCGTCGACTTCAATCCTCTATTTGCTGCGCAGGATATTTACGTTCGCATTAATTTGATGTGTAACCATGGATCAACCAACAAAGACTATCATTAATTGCCCGGGTTATCTTGATGATGAGTTTATGTCACGTGACGCAGCTGAATGTTGCAGAGATATTTTGCACAAAACTCAAGACATAAATTTCTTTTTTAGTCCCAACAGCGATAAACATTAAGTAAATATCCCAAGAGGTTGTAAGCCAATTATGCACATTCAACTTGTATACTAAAATTTAAATTAGGGAAAACTTTAATTTAAAAGAAAAGAAAAGCGAATATTTTGTGACGTGCATGTGGATAAAGCGAATCACAATAAGAATAACAAATATGAAAACACTTAATGCTTAATGCGAAGCGCGGAAGCCATTCTCTTGGGTTTTATTTTTTCTTTGTCTTTATTGTCTGTCAGTAACAAAATTTAAAACCATGCACATGGAAGCAAACATAAACTTTTAGATTGCAAATAAAGTGAATGCAGGCAAACATTGATACCGCCTCGCAGATAAATAGCTCTGAACAAAACTCAACTAGTACAGCAAATGGGAGTTTTGCTATTTATATCGTTTGTCGTCGCCAGTCAAATGTTTTTTATTTACCTTCAGCAGTTATACATTTATGTTTATTATACAATATGCAAATGCAAGTATCTGCTCGTGTTTTTTATTTGTCTGAACGTTCGTATTGTCATTCTTATGTGATTGTTATTACGGAGGCAAACAGAAAGGCAAGAGGAAAAAAAAAAACGACACGAATCGTTTAAGTGAAAAGTTGAGTCCTTTCTTCTCCTACGGTCATTAAATAACTTAATGAGAATATTATTCAAATGACAATACTCCGGTGTATAAATATGTGCATGTACTCTCAGCAAGCGTTTCATATATTTATATATTTACTTGCTAATGCACAATACACATGCATTAAAAAACAGTTTAAAAAGGGTGATGATATTTAACTTCTTAAGCTTTATTGCACATGAGGGGATTATCGTCTATCTACTGCACGGCACAGCGACTTCTTATACCCATCGGCGAAGCCTGAGAAAGGCAGGCAGTAACTGGGACAAAGTGAAAAACGAAATGAATTCACAAAGATGTTAAAAAGAGTGACTTGAGAATCCTTCGCCCTGAATTGTTGTGAACGAGATATATATGCTCTAGATGGCCTTGGGCGCGTCGCCCAACGCATCAGCAACTCTTTCCGCGTATTTAAAACTCCTGCTATGGGTAGTGCGCTCAGACCGCCAGCCTACAGTAAATCTATCCAATCAAGAAATGCCCATCCAACCAGGATGGAGATAATCGATTATTGAAAAGCAAATTGTAGACTAATAACACGGAATAATATCTTCAAGATAATAATTTAGAAAAGTATTTGAACGAGATGAACATATATATGATTATTATTGCTACTGCTGTTGGCTGTTGCTTCCGTCAGTATTGTGCTCGTTGCAATAAGTGCTACCGGAATTGTTCATTTTTACTGCTGTTGTTGCCATATAGAGTACTTAGTTATTGCTATACAACTAAACCTGTTTTTTGTGCTGTCTTTCTATGCAATTGCTTTTATGCGACTTATTTGGTTGTGCGATTTTCTTTATGCAACTTTTTTTATCGTGTTTATGAATCTATAGTGCGAAGAGAAAGAATACATGTTTCTTGTACTACGCCGAGACGAGTTTGAAAATATCTTTATGTTTAAAGTGAGAGACAGAAACCTTTTTAAACGTTTCCTTGTGTAATTTAATTAATCATTTTGTTTAGAAAGCACTTGCTCCCTATTTCGTAAAGTTTTCACATAATTTCTAAGCGAGAATTTTTATGTGCCTCCTCTCCGCCGCATAAATCAAAATTTTCCTTAAAATATTATGAAAAATCATTTTTTGCAGCTATTTATGAAATTTCTGAACATTTTTTTTTTTTGCGGTTTTAATCAACCGCGCGAAGACAGGTTTACCTGTAGTTGATGTTGATGCTGCCACTATTGTTGCTGGCGTTATACTTGTTTGTACTTCCTTTTGTTATAGCTATTTATTTATAAAGTTGTTATCACTGTAGCTACCGATTGTTGTTATTGTTTATAAATTCTTGTTGTTCTTGATGTTGGTGCCATGATATGTTCCAATGTTTTATTCATTAGCTCCGCCACTACACATGTGTTTCATTTTATTACCATTATGAGACTCGTTGGTAAAGAACTGATGCCGTTATTATTATTGTTTAACTTTCCTCCAAGTATTCGAAGCGCTAGCGCTTCACATCTGTACTTTTGTTATAGCTCTTTATGTAGATTCATTTTCAACAATCTCAGATATTTTTTTGGATCACAATTAATTATTTTCTTGTCAAATTAATCTAATCTCCTTTTTTTTTTTTTCAAAAACAAAACCGTTTTTTTCGAAGCAATTTTCAATTAATTATACGCTGGATTTACAAACGTTTTTATGCAGAATATGCACCATTAGCTTGCTGGGTGGGTTGCTAAGATCAGCAGAAAATAGCCAGAAAGGGCTGAATCGATCACGGACGAGAATCTATATGTATTAGGACTATATAGGACCCTATATTTGATTGTGAAAGATTGTATTGAATTGCTTTTTGAAAGAACATATTAAAGATTTTTTTCGGCAAGAGCTACATAAAGCTCCTATCTTAGTTGCCTCCTCTATTGGTGATCTGAAAATCTGCAACTATTGTTGTTCTGCGCATGAGAATACCAAACGATGTTCGTTGAGCAGCATATGTCTTCGAAATGCGGGAAGACACAGGCAAGGGTTTGGCTTTTTTAAAGCGGCGCAAAAAATACTTCTTTGCCACTGACATTCGTATCATTTACGTCGCCTATATCCGACCAAAGTTAGAGCATATCCCGTATGTATGGGTGGGAGCATCCAACGTTACTTGGAGGTCATCATCAACCGCATACAGATGCTTATGTGTGACGAAAGTGTGTCCAAAACTATAGATACTCTTGAGCATTGGCGTAATGTGGACTCTTTCTTGCTTACGTACAACTACATCCGCGACATGCGTTCTACAGAAGTAAAAGAGATTTGTCCCTCAATTATGTGCTTTAGCATGTTCACAACGCTTTCTCAGCATTCCCGCCCACTCGTCCTTGAATTTCCTGTATATCGTGCGAGATACTACAGCGACTCATCATTTTATAATCACGCTGTGCGCTTTTGAAACAACCTACCAGTAGTGCTGCTTCCCTCCGTGTCTGGTGCTTTCATTTTTGAATGTACATAAAGACTGTTCCTGCCTCCCATCCTTCTTTATCTATGTCTTTTCGTGACCACCATCACCTACGCCTACGCGACATTCCCAAATGCCTTATCATAGCAAAAGAAAAAGATTTAAAAGTGATGGGATTTCGTTGAAAATTTGGTAAAAAATATTTTAAAAAAGCGATAAATTTCGACCATTACGTAATTTTGAAGCATTACGAAGAAACTTTCCATTATACTTGAAAAAGGAAGGACTTCTGACTAGTCAGGCTTCGCAGACGGTACTTTGTATCCGGTCTGAAATGGTGAATGGAGGGACTAGTATTACACTTAATTATATGCATTTTGGTGGTTTTTCTAGGTATAAGGGATTTTTTGGATTGTGTTGCGTATCAATTAATTTATTGCAATTTTATTCAAAGATTTTAATTTTTATTTAAAGCAAATTGTTTCTATATTGTTTTGCATATCTGTTGATCAATCTTTATTTTTATTCTCATAGCGAAGTGCGTGCTACTTATGTGTCCACGGCTGTACGTACATAAATGAATATTTTATTGCATCCCATTTCCATATCACTTACAGTCTAATAAAGCGAATATTTATTGTATAAAGTCAACAGCACTCATACGCTCCCAGCCGCATTGATAAGACCTGTGATGTGATAAAACAATGGTTGACGTCATATGAAAATGTTCATGTTCGTGATAAGCGAATTGAGGTTCAATTGTTTGCTTCTGTGTGCGTGTGTACTTTTAGTTTATACATAAACATGCTACTGCTTTACAACTGAACATTTATTTCATTAACGAGAACTCATTACGGAAGTGCTAATTAAAATAATTAAGTGCTTCTTCGTTACAGTAATATAAGGAAAAAAGAGTACAAATTTATCAATTATGGCTTAGTTCCTTTTTTGACTTTTTTGTTTAATGAGAGTTTGTATGTCTACCTATATGCATGTATAAGGCAATACAAAGTTAAGTAAACTAAATTGTTTCCTGCTAGTCCGAAATTTCAAGTTTTCATGCCCATCGGCGAGCAACGTTTCTTCATTTAAGCACCGACAGCGAGAGACATATTCAGTTTGCAACACCCAAAGATAAACTTCAAAGACGCTGAAAAGTGTGTTTATTCCTGATCAGCGTCTTCCATATATACAGCAAGTGCAACCAGTTTTGCGAGTCACAGATTCAGTCTCTTATGAATATTAAAACCTAGTACACCTTTTCCCAAGTACCTTTACAAGGAACTACCTTTGCAAATAAAGTTTAAAACGGGGTCTGTTTTATCTCAGGTATGTCTTTAATTTTTGAGAAACTAACAAAATTTCATCAAACGCGAACGATTGAATGGGAGCTAACGTATAGAACGTATCAATTAACAACCTTGTGTTGAAATGCAGCCAGCGTAGGATGCAAAACCAATTATGCGATTTATAGCAAACAAATAAAAATGCTGAAGTGCATGATAGACAAAATTTAATGAGACGCTCCAAAGTGTCCAATATCTTGCGTGCACAATCAATTTCGCAACTGAAAGACAGAAGACACGCTTTACGGCTTCATTTTTTTAAATGCCCTAATTAAAATTACCAAAAAAATTTCCGCTAGAATCAACAAAATTGTAAAAACACTCACCTTAGACATGGAATTAAGAACATGAAAGATAGTATGGAAGATCAGCTTTCATTGAATAAACTAACCCTTATTACATGATCAGTCCATGCGCGCATATGCAATTATTCGTAGCTGGTGGTAGTTCTGTTGTGATGTTACGGCCAGAGTCTTAGCGAAATGACGCTGAGCGCAATAGGTAACTGCCTGCTTGCCTGCTGCCTGGGATCAAAGCTATGTTCAGTACTTGCATGCAATACATTTGCGCGTTCCAACGGCAAAGTTTATTTCAATACATATGTTCGCCCCAAAACAACATGTCCATTGTTAGCAGGAGTTGAATCTGCCCTTTATAGACAGTACTTATGAGTCCCAAAGTAGTGGCGCAATAATTATTTTTTTAGCTGTGCAATAACAGCAATTGGTTAATTAAACATATGATTAAGAACAGTCGCTAAGGCTAGAAATTGCTAAGGAAAAGCAAATTGGGCTTGGAGAGGGCCAGCTTTGCTATGCTTTCGCTCTTCGTTTTAAAACGCCTTCAGTTTCCATATTTTCGCCTATTTTCCAAAAGATTAGCATAGTTTCCGTCCCCACTGGCTTGCGTTAGGCAAAAGCCAGTGTGTCAATCAATTATTCTTAAAAAGGGGAAAACTGTAACGGAAGACTATTACTTATGTTTTGAAATTATGGAGAGAAAAAGTTTAGTTTGCTGAAGAAAGTAGTGTAGTGGTTGATAACTACAAAAGGTGTACTAAGAACGGAAGAGTTGTTTATGACATCAATCCATTGTTGGAGTGTTCACGTACTCAACACGCTTTGCTTCTTTGCTTTTTGTCTATTCGCAAATAGACATTCACGTTACATACGAATATTTCGACAAAGTCCTTGAAAGTCATCAAAGTCATCTCCCATAAGGAAGAAATAAATAGGAACCACTCGAAAATGTGCTAAACTTCAAGAAGATTAAAGTAAATGATAAATTCAGCATTTCAATTATAAACCTGCTTTACTACTTCCTATTTGCGAAGTCTTCAGTTGAATTAATTCAAGCTGTTGACGCTAAATGGTCTTTAACGCAAATGAACAACTAACACTTTCCATTATTCCCGTATCCAACATATAAAGAATTATGTAAAACAAGCACGCCATTATTAGTTAACGTTCGTCCAGTCCAGTAAAATTCTTAGCTCAACAAAGAATTGCGTTATTAAAGTCGCCAAACTTAGTTGGCTATAGATTTTTTAGAAGCTATGTGTAGTTAATTAGAAGCAAACACGCAGAATCTCTCAATTAGCGGTCATTGCATCACTCACCTTAAAGTTTTAAACTATTGTAGCGTTGGAATTTATTTTTTACTTTTATATTTTTCACGCTTGGACTTTACACTTCATGCAGTGCATATTGAAGTGCGTAGCTTTGAATAATTTCTTCCCTCTCTTACATGTGTACATCAACTTTTTTTTACCTTACACCGCTGGTAGTATTACGGCATATTAATTAAAAAAATACTTAATACAGACCCACGTTTTTTTTAGTATTCGAAGCTTTTCTGTCCGTCTGTCCGTCTTGTTTCCTTATGTTCAACCTATAAAGCGCAGTTTTAATGAAATTTGGCACATTACCATGTTTCGGCCCAAGGACGAACTATATTGAAAATAATTTGGATCGGGCACTTTTTCGACAACTTCCCATGCAACGCCTTGTTTTGAAAAACTTTTTATGAATAACTGTACGGTAGGGCATTTGATAGTGAGTCATGGCCCGCTATAGTCTCTATTGTAATACTAATAGAGATTTTTAACTTGTTTTTCGCTTGCAGGCGATGTGAACTTAAAGTATCAAATTCTCCTATTAAACAACGTTTTTTCTCCGTATAGCGTCGTAAGCTATGTGTGTATTTAAACTCAACAAAAAAAAGAAGAAAAATGAGGTCAGCCACTATAAGAACAAAAATTTGCATTGCATTGAAAAAACGCGAACGCTAAACTGGGTTTAGAAATTAACGACTCCTTAATCTTGTTTCGACTTCTTCGCATTTTTTAAATCGATTGACAAGATTCATGCCTTACTGGAACCTATCATTCTATATCGCATAAGTCTTTCACTTTTCTTCATAAGTTTTTAGTACACACGGATTTCGGGCAGCGCGTCTTTATAGTTCAAAAAATACTAAAAATACTATGCAGGAAAAAATAATCGAAGAAGAGAGAGGGAGAGAGAGACAGAAACAGATGAACGAGCTTAGAGAGATTTTTACTAAATCCCAAAAACATTTTTCATTCCTACTTTCCTAAGCTGTTATCCCCTGCTAAGTGAATAGATTTCTAACAAAAGTGAAGGTTCATGTCTACCTTTTTTGTAGTCAAATTTATTGTCATTTAACATAGTTTCAGCTCGAACTTGTAAGAGATAAATATGTACAGTCATTGTTGACGTATGTCAGACGGCCCCGTTGGTGTATTTGCCTTTCACTTACATAAAATCTTTAGAGATATATATACATGTGTATTTCAACCAATCTATCGACATGAATAAGCAGGAGGTTGTAGTAAGTATGGACATAACAATAAGTAATGCATAATATTTTCACCCGCTTCTTTGAAAATTTTTACGTAAAGTTTTGTTTCAATTTGCTTCGTAATGATTCTTGTCAGAAATTATCATTTAATTATTTCTTTATTTATATTATTTTTATTGTTTAAAAAATTATTCAAATTTTTTTTGTAGAAATTTTAAATAAGTTTGAAAGACTTTAAAGCTTATGTCTATAGCTGAACGTTGAAGGCAGTTGGAAACAAGTTCGTTTTGCTTTTTAATGACGTAGGTGAACGTTATCTCTCCCTTTTTGGTTTTCGTTAAGGTCTTTATAGCCCTATTTAGACTACTGGTTTTATATAAACAATGCAGGAAATGGAGAAGTCACTCATTGTAATGACAACTATTTTGTTACGAACCCTTGATTGTGGATGGATGGCCGGAAATGCGAAATTTAAAAAAAATATTCCTTTTTACAAAAGTCAAAAAAAGAAATTTTCTAAAAGAAAAGATAGATAAAAGTCGTCCACAAACGTATCCGTGCTATCTAAGATTAAATGACCGAAAAACACTTGCCAATAAAAATGTTTCTCTCTTGTTTATTTACCATGAAGACTTGCTTATCATTTTTCTATTTTCTCTCCTTCTCCTTTTTTGCAACTTAGGAAATCAATAACAGATGATTCCTTCTGCTAAGTAGAAAAGGTTCAATTCGAAGGCGATGTTCTTTGTCTGAATCGGATTAAAGTTAGCGGTTAGCTTGACTGTAGATGTGTATATGTATTTTTTGGCGTATTTTCACATCCGCCAGGCATCCGCTGGTATGGTCATCCTTTTCACATCCTTTCCAAATATTTTCTTACTTCATTGTAGTTTCTTTTGATAGCACTATGTTCCGGGATTTTTTTTTACTCTCGAAATGATTTTCGGATGATATATCCACAGTTTGGGATGTGCTAGGGCGAAGACTACACTTTTCATTCATTTACAATATGTCGGTCAGTGCACGTCAAAGTGTACGGAGATGGATATCAATAAACAACAATAGCACTACCTGGGCATAAGCATTCATTCGACTTTCCAAGAGATATGAATGGTTGTCCTAAGTCAACCCATGCTTTCCTTCCTTTACGATTAACGCATAGCATCCGTTTCGAAGCGACCTAAGCAGGCGTGTTTACGCAGATGCCGACCTTGCGAATTTTATTCTCTCCGTTTAGCTATTATTCTCCTTCCTTCCGTATCTTTCTCATTAATTGCAATCGGACTGAAATTGTTTGCTGAGTTAATCCTAGCTGTACACGATGCTGCTTTCGAATTTTGATTGGATTATCGTCCAAGAAACTTTGAATTTCTTCATGCGGGTCTATAGAACGTTCCTTGTCCACAAGACCAAAATTTTACTTACTTACGGACTTACCAAGTTTTCAATCAATTTAATCAATTTAAATTTTCCTCTAATTCCAAGCGAAATAACATGAAACACGGAAAACTTACTGAGATACCTATTATTTGCGTTTCTGGCAAAAATTTTCTGATTTAACAGCATTTTCCACTTTTTCATTTCAACGCTTAGAATTTTTTGATAGCACTGATAATGTATGACAGCATATATAAGGTATGAGTAAATCCACAGAATCTCTCCAACAAAAATTCACAATTTATTTTCTAAAGTGTTTGTTATTAATTTCTTGGATAAGTTGCAAATCAAAAGTGGTCACCCTCTCAATGTTCCGAATGAAATCAAATAATGGTGTTTTAAATTTCTCTCATTTTTTTTTTTTGTCTAAGGTTCATATATCGTTGTAATAGAACGAAAACGTTGACATCCAATCATACCAATAAAGTATATTTAGTTCGGTCTTTATCCCACAGCAGTTTGCTTATTTATCGAATAAAATGTTTTTAGATTTTATTTACATTTTCCTTATTCTTTTCTTTCTATTAATATTTTTTATGGGATTTATACAGAGAGAAATTGCACTCATACACATAAAAGCGGAAATATTGATAAATGTGTTACAAAATCTGATTTGATCTGTTGGTTATTCTTTTGTATGTAAGAATGTATGCGTATGTGTGCGAAGAATTTTATGCACTCTCTCCCTTACAATGAACAGATGCTCACTTATATTCTTTCTTCGACTGGGATTTTCATTCATCACTCAATTTCTTCAAAAAAAATTTATTTGTTGATCTAAGGAATAAAATGAAAGTAATTTGTTTTGTGGTTGAATGGGAAAATTTCCGTTACGTTATTCTTTGAAAATAGTCGAAAAAACACACAAAGCGTATTACGTATATTAAGTTGTCAAGCTTCATGAGTTTTGTGTATGTGAAGTTTTCTTATCGCATTGAATATTAAGGCATTTAACTAACAGATAACAGGAATCGAGTAACACTCTCTCTTTAATTAATTTTAATTTACTTCTCATCTCAGCTAAAAAATTATTCATTTAAACGTAATGATTGATTGATAAAAGACTATTATGTAGCCTATGTATGACACCTAAACTAAGGAAGCGGAAAGAAAGCAAGAAGCAAACAAAAAAGAAACTTGGACGTTAACATAATTAATTCTTTGATTTCCTTTCTTTTCTTTTTTTTTCTTAATATCGGAAATTGCATAGGGGATGTCCTCTACTCGTGCAAGACGACGAGGGTGAGAAAGAAATGCGGAAAGAGAAAGAAATAGACTTTCCATGATTGCAAACGCAAAAATCGCTTTAAATGAATGAGTTTTCCAAGAAGATACGGGGAAGAAATGCTTCCCCGGTAGTCCTTGTTACTAACGCTCATCCTATTTTCAGATTAGAACTTATTTTTTCAACCTAAAAAACTGTAATAAGAGTAATAATAGAAAAAATAAAGACATTACATGGAAACTATCAATAAATTCATTCCAGAAACAAGTATTCATTCCTCATAGCAATGTAGGTTTTTTCTCGGTTATTATGAGGAGGTATGGTCTGGCATTATTGCGGTGGAACGTGACAACTTGCGGATTAATCAGTTCTGGAGCCTTTACGACTATTAAAAGTTTGACTTACATTACTTGTTAATAGTTGGGAGTAGAACAGAGCGCTTGGCCAAGTTGGGGCAATCGGCGAAGCACGAATCCCTTCTAATGCTGTTGCCTTAGTTTCATCGTCGAGTCTAACCTACTTCTCGCCGCATGTTAACATTGTTTCGATGCATGAAATTTCTCGTTGCCAATTCATGTCGGATTTCTTCTTGTACCCAGCCCTATGCAAATGGTTTCAATCTCTTTTATGGTAAATGTTTAGCTCCGTAGAGACGCCGTAAGCAATTGTGGCGTTCTTCCCCTAGTCTTTGAAGAATTGCCTAAACTTTACTAACTGCGAGTCGACTTGATAACCGCTATGAATAATGATTTTGTAAAATGTAGCGAATTCCTCAGTATTATCCTTGGTTTGCTAAACGCAATTACTTTCGACTATCGAAACTGTCGCAAAGTTTTTGATGATGGTTTGATAAAATGCATCAGATTCGAATTTTTCTTAATTATATTCAAGTGTAGCTCCAATATATGCTTGGTTTTACTTTTTTTTTTTTTTCTTTTTTCTTTAATTCACTTACTATTTATGATGATTAAACGCATAAAAATGTGGTTTAATGTTCGTTCACATATTTATACTGCTTGTCATTAAAGCTGAACGCTAACGAGATGGTGTTGAAATTGACAACATTTAGCTGCCTGTTATTATACAATGGCATTAGAATAAATATGTCCAGGAAATTACGTACACTCAACGGACATTCATCAATATGTGACAGGTGGACAGTTAGACTAACTGGACTGTGACGTGTGAGTCTAATTGAATAGAATTTTTGCATTCCTATTACAAATTAATAAATGAAATATTTTATGCTATTGCTGGAAAAAACGCAGTTGATAATAGGTCACCTTAAGGTAGATACACCAAGTGAGCGGACATACGCACTCGATGATACACTCGAGGATATACCACAGAGAGCAATAACAAAGCGCACAACCTATGTTCTTCAATTCTTCTTTTCTTCTTTTCTTTCTTCCTTTTACTCTCCGAAATGCTTGGTTAGGTAAACCGCAACAAATACTTATAACCCCTTTCATCCGCTATCACAAATCTTTGCGGTTTATTTTCCAAAAAATTTTAAATTTCATTAACAAAATCTGACACACATTTTCAAAGGAGGAATTATCCTGCCTCTCTGACAGCATTCGCAGTACATTATAGAAAACATTTTTGCATTTAGTAAACACAAAATGGTGTAGTTACGCATCCGTATTCTGCGCATTATCACTGAGTCGTCATAAATACTTGTTTCCTCTGCAGTTTTCGTAACTTAACAAACTTGACATTGGAAGTTTAATTGTGATAATTTTTTCAGAATTTCAAATTTGATACAGAAGCACAAAAGAGAAGACCACGCATTGCTACCTCTAGTGAGTGACTGCAACATTAGAGCACAGCTAGAAAGATAAGATTGCAGCGTATGTATTCATCAAGCCAAAAAGGGCGCTCTCGGATGTCACTGCATACGTGACTGAAAGTACAAAAACTACAAATTCAAAAAACTGCGTTGAAATATATTTTTATAACCCGATAACTTTCTTTATAAAAAAAAATTATATTCCAAAGGCTTATCATTGGGCCGGGGAAAAAGAAATACGACAAATACTTAAATCATTCCTCAAATACATCGAAGGAGCAGCTTGATGTCAAAACTTCCACGTGCACTTTCACGTCTCCAGAACCATTTCCTCTGCAATAAGAAAGGGAGGTCTTCCTCAAATGATTGCAGCGAAATTAACTATTTATGTACTCGCAATTGCTTGTATGGGTTTTGCAAAAATGTCTTTTACAACAAATCTAGACATCTTTACATCTCTAAATACTTGATATGTGTGCGTGTGTGTGTTTATGTACATACATATATAAAAACAAATACGTCACATAATACATAAACTCAAACTCACTTGTTCGAATGCAAACGACTGGTAAATAGCCAGAGAATGCTGTAAGAAATTTTCCTCTCTTGCTCTCTTTGCAATTAAAGTTAAATTCCATACAATGACAATAATACTCATCCTTATACCGACCAAGGCGCCGTTAAGTATTTACATTCTTCACCCATTCCTCACGTCCTCCCGTCCCCTTTCAGATATTATGCGTATGAAACTAACGCAATTTCAAAGAAGAAATAATTTTAAAATAACTTTACCATCAATGTATAAATAAAAGCATATAATGATCTAAGAAATGCAGAAATTTGTTTTTCTATGCAAATTACATACACACACAGTTTCTACTATATCATCGATTTAATTATACTTGTATGTACACCAAGATTTACATTAAGGTAAACATATCGCTTGGTAGTACATAGCTACACATGCCGTAGTCTAATGTATTGTTTTCTTTTCAGGGAATAGTTGATATGTTTTTGTAGGATTCGAATCACCATAAAGTAATTGCCTTATATACCGAGTACATAATATTAATGTTCATATTGATAATCTTCCTCCGCACTTATATAATATTAGGTTTTTTCAAAATTATTCCAACTGAAATTGTGTCAGATGTGTGAAAAGCATACTTTTCGTCTGTCGTACTGGACACATGTGGCAAAAGTTGCTTTTTCGCTTAACTGTGGAAACAGAAGCACAACAGTCAATTAAGCCGAGCCAGCATTTCGTAATCCCTTTTATTAGACATTTTTCGTTACAATCTGAAAACAATGATACTTTTGGCATAGAAACATTTACTTATATGAAGAAACTATTCATGAGTCAAAAAACGGAGTATGTGTAGAAGAAGGCCTAGATGATGTGCCAAGCCGATACACATTTGCCGAACATTGCGGTAATAAGTGTAGGATCACCCTACACATACGTGGGCAGTTTTATCGTTCGTTGTCTTGCAGTTTATGAATAATGAACAAAAACCATAAATGTTGTATGGTAGATGCGTACGAGCAATTTGGCCTACTTTCGGTATCATTTTGCGTTGAAGAATCTTTAATGTTGGTATTAATTTAAAAGCCTGTATCATAATTATTGCGGCTGAGAGAATGTTTACCACAGACATTATCTAGATGGACGGATATACAGGCAAAGAGACAGTTCACAGACGGGCAAGCGAACAGACGGAGATCCTACGATCGACTAAGGATGCATTTAAAACTTCTTTCCAGTCTCCGAATCAAACTGACTGTATTCTAAATTGTCCGCGATGAGCATAAGACAACAATTATTGTATTCATTAGTTCGAAAGTGAATGTTGTTTGAAAATGAGCCAAAATTGGGACGAAATTCTCCATGCTTTGCAGTATATAAACAACATGTGCTTTATCAAACATACATAAAAATGTGCCTTACCCTGGTGTCAGTCGTTAATAAAGCCTGTTCAATTCGTCTTAAGGAAGATCGAAATAATTCTTATTATAACATCTCTGGGGAATGCTTCAATCAGAAAACAATTTTAAATTATCTGCATAGGATGGATCGAAGAACAAGCTAAATATTTTTGTGTCATCCACGTGTCGGTTTGGAAACTACTACAGATCAATCCATTTTTGAGAAGACCGATTTACTGACGTTGTAACGTAGTTCATATAAGAGAAAAACGTGCGAAAGAGATCGTGATGCAAAATGGAGGAAGCGGCACAAGCGGTCGCAAAGCCCAACTTGACGCCCATACCGTGGGGAATTTATTTGAAATTCTCAATTGAAAAAGAGAACTGCCACTACTCTCCTAATAAATTGATCACTACACTATCACTTTTCCTTCCACTTATCCTTGAAAGGAAATTTTTCTATTCACTACGCACGATGTCCAAAAAGTAACTCTAGCACATTCATCATCGTCATCATACTAAAGCTAAAGATAATAAATTATTCTGGAGTTTTTATTCCCTTTTATTAATCTGACTTTTTAAATTAATTTTAATTAAAGCCAGGAGTTCTTCTAGTCCTTCGAAAAGGGGTGATTTGACGAATGAACATTAGCGTGAGTAAATAAGTTTTAAGTGGAGTTAACATATAATAGCGAACATCAGTCAATACAAGTCTAACCCCACAGGTACCTGTTATAAAAGTTATGGTGAATGTGGGCACCCCTGCTGCAGTTAAACACTGCATTTGATTTTCATTTTCATTGAATTTTATTTAAAAAAAAAATTATTTTAAACAACTTTCTTTTTAACCGTTTGAGTTTTTCAATTGCAATTTTGTTTTAAGCTTTTTCCTGCACAACAAAGTGTTTGAGTGGATTGAGGCGGAAGGATAGTTTCAGTTTTACGTACTTTATTTCAACTCTCCAACTCTTTGCCTATCCCTACCTGCCCCTCTCTCTCTCTCTCTCTTCATCTCTCTTCATCTCTCTTTATTTATTCCTTGGGGCCAAATACTATTTTCACTTCAACTGTTTATAATCTGTGCCAACAATCAATAAACGTTCAGCAAAACAATTCGCTTTGATCTCTTAATGCAATCAAAAAGTTTTTCATTCTACAAGCTGAAAGAATTTTTCAATTAAGTGTGTTTATGTGTTCGATTTTGTTGTCCATGGGATGCAGGAAAAAACAACTGTGTCAATTTTTTTAAAACCACTTTGCACTCGCAGCATATTCTCGCTCAAGATGAATTAACGGCATCTGAATGTTTAAAAATCCTGATATCTTTTACAAAAAACTGAACAATTGCGTGAAAATATAAAAGACAGCTACGACTATAGGTTCCATAGGTTCCATCAAATGTTGAAAATAATCAAAATGATTAAAGAAGAAGGCTTCGAACGAAATCTGCCGTAGGTTGTAGTAACAACTGCTACGGCTGCTGATAAAAGCTAATAACACTGACTTGGTAAAGTGAACAATTTGACTAAGTATCACTATTATCGTTCATCATATGAACAGCAGAACTTCAGGGAGAAAATCTCTTATTTATGATAAAAATCGCAAGTTTTGAATTTAATTCGAAAACGTTCAGATCGGGAAAAGAAAACGGATTTTTGAAGAAAAGCGGTTGTCAGCAAACGTAGTATCATTTTGGCAATCACGTAATTGATAAGAAGAATCTGCATCTAGCAAACACGAATACGGTAGACACGAAGTTTTCAAAATGTAGGGAAAGAATAGTTTTTCTGCCGATATCGTGGAATAGGAAAGCGATATGCAGCAGACCTTTAACGAAAATTGCCTCTTAACAAATAAAAGGGGAAATCCCGTGTGTGAGAGCGTTAATAAAGACGTCGGAGCTTCGTTCAGAACCCTAAACAGGAAGGATTTCCTAAGTCTTAGAGACTGGAATAGCAGCCTTAAAGAAAACAACTTGATCAGGTGTGTTTCTGCGCCCACTGCAACGACACATTAGGAAATTGTAAATCTCTAATAGTTAAAGAGAAGACGCTTTAGCTTTTTGGGAGTAGTTCTCCTTAGACCCTTCTTAACGATCTCCTGCGTTATCTAATTTAATGATCATTAAGGACAACAGATAAAGAAAAAGAAATTTTTCGTAATAATATATAAAAATAGAAAGCAACGGCCGTCTAATAGCTGAAAGTAATAAATTGGGCTACTACTGTTAAAAATTTAAGTTAAGTCTACCAACTTAAGCAACTTGAAGTATTTAGATTAACACATCGGTCAATACTTGCCGGGGTTGATGCATAGTTACCGCCTCTTTAGGAAAAAATTGTATTATTTACAGAATTCAGGCAATTCAAGCCTACGGCCATATCCGGAGATGAATTCGTGACGTTGGCCAAAGGAACTTGAAAATTGCAAACATTTTCCATACGCTGTATGACCCTATGCTTCTCCGTATAAGGAGTACATTCGTCCACCTGCTGTAAATATTTTCCTAACGAAAGCCAAAATACGTATGCATTTCAAGTGAATTTTATTAAAATACAACTCATACGCTTGGTAGGCAAACATGAAAAGAACAAAAACAACAACAAAAAAGTTAAAGTTAGAAATCCATTTCCCCAACACCTGATTGCAAAGCTTTTCCTTACTTTAGTAAAAAATTTCGTACAAATTTTTGTCTTTCCTGTCTGCAGTTTTCGACTACAAGAAATGATAAGAGAAAATCCAAAACCAACAAAGAAAAAGACAATGTAATCACCCTCCAACACTATTACTAGGTGTTCGTAAGAAGTTGTCAAGTGACAAATGTTCAAAACACTTAACAAAATGGGGTTAACTATAAAGCTTGTGGTACAAGATAACAAGATATATAATAGAATGGATGAAGAGTTGAAGCATTCTCAGCTTTCGTAGTCGTAGTGTTTTAAAATAAATTTTGTATTTTTTTTAAACAATTCCTAGTACATGCTCACTAACACTGAGGTAAGTACGCATCGCACTTAAATAAGGTACAGAGATAAGCTAGCTATGCTCCAATTCATCTTTTTTCACTGACTCTAATGACTGCCTTGACAATGAATGCACATCGTTAGTATAGTGTAGTTAGTGGGATACGTAGAAAATAAATTTTGAAGAAAATAACTTCTTAAGGGCTGCCGATGAATGTTCGGCTTTACCAAGCGATACGCACGGGTCTGCGTATTACTCCTCCACTCGAGAGTAGCCAAAATCAATATTTCAAACCCAGATCTTAATTTCTCGGTAAGATAAGGATGCAGTAATTGTAGGGGAAAGGGAAAATTAAAATATCAGTTAAGTCGGCTCGCGAATTCATTCATTAATCATATATACGACATCAAATGTGGTTTTTATTTCTTAAACATCCGTCTGAGTGGCCGATTGCAAAGATTCTCGACTAGCAACTCAGCGGTCGTGGGCTCAAATCTCAAGTGTAGTAGAGTTTTTAATAAAACCAACAGCTTTAGATACTAATGCTTTAAAACTTTAATCACAGAATTTATTTCTCTAACTAAATTAATAATAATAATAAAAATATCGTTTAAACACATGTTGTTAAACTCGGATTTTTTATCTAGGTCCACTAACATTTGTTGATCATTGGCGGTTTACTATGTGACGATACTTTTCTCACAGACTCTCTCTTGGTAATAATAAATTTCTTATTACAAATCTTAGGCTTATGCATAATGTTTCATGGTGTATGTGTTTAACAGGTTAGTTCTAAACTTACCTAAAACTAGGTTATTGGAAACTTGGGTTTAGGTTACAACTAAAATTACAATAAATCGGGTTTGAGCTAATTTTTGCACTGTTGACTACTATACATAAAGCTGGCGCACATCAAGTCAGTGCAGTTTCAATCTATTTTGCGACAAAATATCAACACACGTACGTATGTACACAAATTAGAAGTTGCTTACCAAGTCATATCTCATATGTTTCTTCTATGTTGTTGTTTTAATATTATCCCGATATCAAGCGACTAATTGTAATAATTCTTTTTCTTTACTTAAATAGGCAAAATGTAGACATTAAAGCACACCAAAAATATCAGCAAATTTATTTTGCTGCTAAGGTTTTTGATTAGTTCTGCTGAACAGACTTCATAGAGTAAACGCGTTCTACTAATGTACTGATACTTATTTCATACACAGGGATCTTTTTTGGCAAATTCTTGAAAGCTTATCAAACCTTCTTTTCTTATGAGACATTAAATAAAGTATCGTAAAGTTGTTTACAAAGTATGCACATATCGAGTGAGGCTTCTCTTGCATGACAAAAATGATTGTGGTTCTAAACTTAAGATCAATGATTCAAGTTATAGACCTTAATAGCTATTATAATTAATGTTATTATTTATTTAGACCAAAGGAATAAATTCCAGGACTAACTAAGGAGAATGAGCACCAGGAACGAAGACTTTCGGCTCAATATCTTGTTTTAAAAAACTCTTTATATGAAAAAAGTTTACAAATTTCCAACATTCCTGGACAAAAATATGGATCTAATGTTCAATTCCCTCTTAATATGAAAGTTGCGTCACATTTGGCAGATAAAGTTAACTGCACCTAATTGGGATGACTTAGATCTATTTTCGGTCCTCACAACAAATAAAAACGCAATGTCTAGACAAGGAAATTGGTTTTGCTATCTTCTGGGCTCCATCTCCTCTAAATACGCGTCCAGTATTTTATGATGGTGACGACCTTCACATAATGTGTAGGGTACTTACTAATTAGCCTAATTCGTCTATGACGTTTTTGTGTGTTTTTTCTTGAAATGTTCATTTGCAAGCATTATTTATGGTTAGACGGTAGGCTTTGACAAATTGAAATGGCAAAGGAAACTGAAGAACATAAACGTCACCACAAGAACAGGAAAACTTCAAAAGAGAAAAAACGAAAAAACACTGCGTATATATTATCGTTTATAAGCTAAATGGGACTTACTTTGGCTGAGTCATCATTAAAAATCTTATGTATTTGTATCGGCTTACTCTTGATGTCTTCTTCTTTTTTTTTCTTTTTTTTTTCTTGTACGAAAAACAGGCGTTTTTTGTTTGCTCAACAGTTCGTGATAATATTTATTAAATCATTTTTAAGTTGGTAACACAGTTATCGTTATTGCCTACAGTTTTTTGCCTTCTCTTTCCCACATTTTCTCTTTAATTATACATAACATACGTTCCTTCACCCGAGCCCTGATTTCTGAAGTTTAGATAAATTTCGTTAAATCAAGAAAGTTTTAATTTTAATTATTTTTTCTCTATCCTTTCATTTATTCCACATATACAGTGTATATATATATACTTTGGTCTAATATATAGCAGGGTTGTAAATATGAAACCAAAATTTTTGTGTAGAAATTATGCGTCTGCTGTGCCAAAATTATAACTAAAAATTTCATCCAAAGTAGTAGCCCTTGCAAACTATGCGTATCTCCCATCCTTCTGAAAAATCGTGAATGTCGCGCCAAAAACCCTGTTGATCTTCTGAGTCCATTCTGGCGTACTTGCCTAAGAGCGAAGACTTAATGACACGAGTTTGGCGAGTAGTAGGCTAGCAATTCCCAGTTGAGTGCTTCGCACATGTCGTGAGCCGGTTTTGCTGCATGGATAGATGGAAGGACGTCATCTAAAAAATGACCTTTTATTACGACCATGTTGGACAGTAAACATTTTCACCCGACTTTGGTCCCACCAAACATAGAATATCGTTTTCACTGATTCAGTTTCTTAGCCGATGCGGATGGTACGCTTGGAAATACATACGAATTTCTGCGCCTAGGTTCACGGCGCAAGGAAAACTTTCTTTTCTTTCTTTCCGGCAAAGAGAAAACGCTGTTAACGAGTAGTCTTTACTTGGCTCAATTTCGAAGAAACAGAAATAGCCAAAAAAATTTATAAACCAAAATAGGAAAAGAACGATATCACTAACTATATAACTGATGAATGATATGTTGTTGTAGACTCACAAACTATCCTAAGCCTTAAAATCTAATGTTAGCATATGTGTGCATTTACACACACTAGACTAACATAAATGTATGCATACACATATACATAAATATATAGCCTTGCAGCCATTAGTTCAATTCATAACAAGAAATTATTCCTTAGAACAAACGCTCGTATAGGAAAAGGAAACATGCGCGTAAAAACCATGCAAAACCAGGTAAAGCACCAAAAACGCTAATGATTCGTGCGACATTGGGAAAATTTAATTTGAAAAATAATGCTTTCGAAAGAGAGGCAGAAGCCCTTTATCAGTTTAAACGCATAGGACGGACATCCTCGATAATTGTTTCCTTTTCTGGAACGAGGAATTATTTTTGTCCCGATTCTATATTATCCCAGACCACTGGGATTCACTGAAATCCTTCAACCATCTTTTTAGAAAGCCTAAAGGGTTTTTTTGCTTTATGAGCAACTGTCTGAATAATTAAATCGAAGCTTCTTATCAAATACATTGACAAGATTAATGGGTAATCCAACCCGGGCTAAGCTATGACCATTAATAGGGGGAGTGTAGTCGAGGAAAGACGAGCTAAATGACGACACCTTCTCGCCTTAAGAGATATACAAACGAGTTAGGGTAGTAATGAATGAAAGCCGGCGCTAAATGAAATGAAGCTTCACTTCATCTAAGCACTACAATCACATTCAGCGTAAACACTATATAACAGGGGCGAACTTCATTCGCAGTTACAAATTTATGCATCATGTGGGTGTTGCTCACTTGAGCAACATGTGCAGAAACATGTGCAGAAAACATTCGTATTCTGAAATTCTTAACAAAATAAATTCGATTCTAGAAATCGTAACACATTTGCATTTTCGATTAAATCTATCGTATGGTGCTCATTATTATTTGCATTAATTGCCGAATTTATTGCACAGAATTTGTGTGTGGAAAACATTATAAACCTCACTTTAAATTATCGACAAATACTTTATACGATAATATTGCTTCTGAAACATTCCTAAAACATTCCAATTTTCATTTAATTCTATCATCTGAGGTTTATTATTATTTGCATAATAATGCATTTTGCTTATATCTACATAATAGACATTTAAGAGAATCCATTGAAGTATGTTGCACACAAATAAATACACTTTGATGAGACATAATTTTTGCATTATAATTATTTTATGATAAAACAATTACTGCTTGTGCTTGCATTCGAGAAAGCCATAATTTATGTATAGGTGGCCCAATTACTTTGCATGAGAATAATGCAGTCTTAGTTTGATTTTCAATATTAACATTTTTGCATAAAAAAACAAAAAAAAGAGAATACGAACGAAAATCTATTGTACATCAATCTTGAATTGTTTTATATGATTATGTGCATCAATTATTCAACGAAACGAAGAGAAAGAAAACATAAATGAGTAAACACCACATTCAATCAAATTGCACAATGGCTTTTACGATAATCCAGTATGTCTCTTGATGCGAAGGGATGAAGAGATGATTATCTTTTATATCATGATAAACAGTTCGTTCATTTATTCAATTCATTTAATTAACGCACACAAATCTTGATTTGACTGCAAGGAATTACCATTGGTTTGCACAATTAGCGCAACCCGACCCCAGACCCCAGACCGTAGAGTCTGATAACACAAAGACGCATGCAATTAGGCAAAGATTGTGGGCAAACGCAATACTCTGCACATTTCATGTGTTTTACAGCACATCTCTCTTAATTTTTCTTTCTCTCCCTCCATACAAATTTCGCAGTATGGTAAGTAGTTCTACAAAGTGCTACAGAATTCATGACACAAAATAATCATTTTTTTGCAATTTCATTCATCTTTCGTAGCTATTTCTTTTAGCTTTACGCGCAGGAACTGAAGCACAAAATCGATAAATGTATTTAGAATTTCAAGTCGCGGAAGAACATACCATCTCAGAAACCCATGGCTTTTGAGGAAGAAGAATAAGCTCAAAAACAAGTAAAATGATGAGTAATAAAGAACCGCCGCCCGCCCTACATCACCCCACAGTTATTCATACAATGACTGGATGTTAAATGGGAGGCAGTCAAAATAGTAGCCCGATCCGAAACAATTTCAACAGCGGTCGTCCTTGAGTCAACCGAATTTCATCGACATATTTAAAAATTTGGTGCGTACAGGTTGAAAGCAAGTAGATGCGACGGACAAACAAATGTGTGCAATAAAAGGTTAAGGATATATTAAGACTATTCTGCACACATCCGCACAAACTTAATATACGACAAGTGGGGTAGGGCATTATAAATTAAAACAACTCTTGTGTTGAACTTGATAAGATTTCCTCACTACTTGTAACTAGTCTGTGTATCCTTTATGCACAAATACTTATGCCGGACGATTTCTTACAAGTTACAGTGAAAATCAGTTCGTTCGGTTTGTGTAATACCTCGGAGAGAGAATTTTCTTTAAATCATCGCACTAGAAATAATTTTGCGAAGCACAAATACTGCTCCATATTCTAGTTCATTTGTGTATAGCTTATGTATGCCTGAGCAAAATCATAATCAAATTCAGTTGTTCTTCAACCTTGGCTTCAATATTTTATTAAGTAAAAATTAAAATCCTTGCAGCCCTTGCAGCGAAAACCGTGTACTGCCGTATTCTGCTAATATAATTCTTCATTTATTTCCAAGGGAGAGCAACTTTTTGTGGTAGCTTTTATGAGGACGGAGATCCATTGGGCTCACGCAGTCCAAATTTAGTAAAATAAACCTCCTCTACAAACACATTGTTACTCTTCATCTACTTTCATCAGTGAACCAATTTTTGTCAAAATATTCCAATAAATTCTACACGGTAGCTGAATTAGAGACAGACAGACATTGATAGACATCAGAGATATGGACAGCTCAGATCGATTCAGAAAACGATTCTGAGTTAATGTAGAGTATTACATATTTTTTCCAAATTGTGAGCAAATTTCATGAAACTTGACTCGGACCTTTAACCTTAGCGAACACAAAATATTTATTTAAACAAAAGTTTTACACCTTTCTTGTGCTTGCTTGCACCAAATTTTATAGTAATATTCTCTATTAGTAATAAATTTACGAGCGTAATGTTTTGCTTATTAGATCCAATCATCTTCCCATTAACAAAGATCAGACGTTATATATTGCAGAGCATATAGCCCAGGGGTCATTTTCTCCACTTGTGTCTTTGCTGAGCTCTCAATTTACCACAATGATTACTACTGTCACACTGTCTTCTCGATCAAAAAAGAATAGTAAGAGGAAGAAGTCTCTTTTGCAGAGATTGCAGGAATAGTGCGTATCCAAGCTAAACCCATTCGATGATATCCGGCATTGAGAAGAAAATTTTAAGATAGTCAAGATTCCCGTTAATATATATTGAGGATTCAAATAGCATCTTAGAATTAAAATTCTCTAAGAGTTAAAGATTGAAAAGAAACTTTTCTTGGCGAAAGAAAAAGGAAACCTCTTTTTTTAAACGGAACATTTTAAGAAGTGAAAGGTATGAATAAAATTGATATATGAACTGCCGGGCAAAGTTCTTGTTCGCTCATAAATCAGTGTTTTTTTTTTCTTCTTTCATCCACGCGCCGCGCACAGACAGAGAATATACTTTCCTACATTTCCCATACAAATATACATTTCCTTGAATTGGTATTCACACGGGAAAATCATTGAAAATAAAAAAATATCAAGAAAAAAAGTGAGAAAAACTTCGATATTTTTCCTTAAACAGTTTTTCTTTCTTCTTATTTGCTTCATGCTTCAGTTAATTTGTAAGCCAAATAACCGCTTCAACTCAAGTCAAATGCTATGGTATGAGTTAAAAGACAATCAAGTTTATTTATTTTTGCTCGTCGTGTCGCTGGCATCAAATATTTTTTAAAAGTATTATAACATCACAGCGCTTATCTTTCAATTACAAACCTTGAACTACGTATTGACAGAAGCAGCGGAACGAAACGGAAATTGTGGAAATTCTGCGAGTGATAACAACAATGGGCATTTTTCGAGGTCGGAAAATATCTGATGAACCCTAAAAGAGTATGAACGAAATATTTGTAAGTCTATGCTCACGAGGAAATAAGTGATCAAAACGCGACGACTGTAACTACTAATCAAATTCGGTACCAATGGCTAATTACCTAACCGCTTAACCTACAATAGTCGAAAGTTAAGGATTTAGTTAAAACTTGGAAATTTTCCAGTCATATAAAAATGTCTTTTTAAGCAAATAAAAATATAATAATCGGGCAAAGCCGACTACTAGATACCCTACACCCCTTCGTATTAATGCAGCTCTTAATTCGCTGCGATAATAAGGTACCCAAAGTTACATATTATTTTCATACAAAGGCATACTTGTGCTAGCCACCATATTGGAGTCTCCTTATATGCGGTGGTATTCAAAAAATAGACCGACGTGGGCCAGTGGCTGTGAGGTTGATTTCTATGTTAATTTTCTATATTATGCAGTTGCGGAATAAATTGTACTTTACTGTACTTTCTCTACAGCAAAGAATTCGCGTATTCTTACTTTGCAACAATGCGTACAAACACAAAGCTTGAATACTATTACAATTCGTAAGATTAGTGTCCTAAACTTAAAAAAGATAGAAAATTTAATGAATTCACAAAAAATCTTACTCGTTAGTATTAAGTGGAAAATATGAGGAAGTCGCAGGCGCCAATACACGTGCATGTTTAAAATGCTGAGATAAGTGAGCTAAGGCGTGCAGCAGGAGGCGGAAGTTTTAGGGATTTAAGTTCCAATTCAGACGCTAAATAAACCATTTGATGAAAATTTACTTTTTATCGCTTCTCAATAACTTTCGTAAATTAAAAGCAGCGACCTGCAGGTTGCGAACATCAATTTTCTATATGGACAGACATGAGATGCACAGACAGACTTAAATGGTTTCGAAAAGCATTCCTGAATCGATTGATGCAACAACAGCTGGATCTCTCTTAAGTCGCATCTACCCACACAAACGCAATATATCCACCACAAATGGTGCGTGGCTCTTGACTTAATTGTAGCGTATGCAGTACTCTTAATAAGTTTCTTAAATATTATAATCGTCTTACCTTTCTTTCTATCCCAAAAAAAAAAAAAATGCCAAAAATCATTCTCCTTAGCTGTTGGCAGAACAAGGAGAAATATTTGTCGAGTTGCTTCCATATGTAACTTGAAGTTCAAGTGTTTTAATATTTCAAATGTTTTATTAAAGAACACTTCCAAATATTGTGAATGAATTATTGTCTCAAAAGTAATCAAAACGATGTTACATTGATCTCTAGATATTTTTCATATTTCCCTATATATGGCCAAAGTAACCTAAAATCTGTTCTATTAAAATATTTAATAGTTACGCCGTTACATACAGTGCGATATACTCTTAATATGACGCTTGAAATCAAATACCGTACCGCAGTTGGTGTTGAACATTAGGAGATAGAGCAGAATATCCTTCTTTTCCTATTTGCTTTCTGCTCTTTCTTAATCATCCATTCATTCCTTTGTTCATTTTTGCTTTTGGTAAAAATACGTTTTTTTTTTTTAAACATTTATTAAACTTGAGAATTTTTGTTGAAACATATTTTTGATCGACATATCTTATGAATATATTCTCATGTTAATATCTCATTACAAACAATATTACTTTATACTGCAATATACTGCTTGAAATGTTTATATATATTATGAGATTGTTTTACTCAGGTCACATATACACGTAATAGAATAGAATAACAATTCAGTGATTGATGTTTTAGCAACCATCGTCACCATTATGTAGCAATATGATTATAGTCGTTTAGCCTGGCTTCTCCATGCTCGCGTCATGCTGTTGTCAACGCAAACCTATTAGCGTTCGTTTTACATACCATTAGCTGACAAATGCGCATCATAGTCATATAGCACACGCATACAACATGTTGTTCGCTAATTTTCTTTGCTAATGTGCTTGTCGAAGCATAATATGTTTATATAAATATATTTCTTCTCGTATATTTTGTGTCGCATAGATTACGTGATTACGCGATTACGCAAAACGCCTTCAATTTTCATTTCAAGACCGGCTTTGACTAAGGTGAACACATCTACTTAATTAGTCCATAAAGTCAAAGTTATGTGCTTTTGCAATGTTTTTTAATAATTCGCAGTTGCATTTATGTCAATCTCTTTGAGTCGTTCAATAAAAACTACTGGCGTGTCATCAATGTACGTATATCCGCGTAACCAATTCACGTGGTAAAATACGTTATTACAGTTACTTGGAAAAAGACGACAGTGCAAGGCAACAGTGGCTGCGGTACAGGGTGCGTACAAACAGACATTAAAACTCATTCGTTCACACTTTTGGCAGAATAATTATAAGCCATTAGTCAGTCCCTAGGCTATGCGATTATTGAATAAAAATAGGCATGTCCCTCTTTCAGTTCTCCGATTGATGCATTGGCTTGAGTCGTCATTTCCGCTTCTCAGAGAAAATCCAAAACATGTTAGAAAGTTTATGGTAGTTTAGCTTAACCAAAAGCTTTTTGTTTAGAATGAATGATTAAAAGTTTGTGCCGACATAAGCCGTCGCCCTCTCTACATAATCTACGACTTGTATTGGACTTGTGGGTGCCGGTGATTCGACGAATTGGTCGTGAACTTCCCTGGCAAGAACGCTCGAAAGACTTTCGTAAAAGACTCTTTTTCTCTCTTGTCGGACATGCTTCGTGCATTTTACCGTGACTTGCATGTCTCAAGCTGATGCCTTTAGTTTACAACGAACTTAACGTTGGAGTGCAATTGCTAAGATTGGAGATTTCAGATTTTTATTTCTTGCGTTACTTTAAAACCAATCGTCTTTTAAGGGTGAGAAAAGAAAGGCCAAAAAAATTATTAAATTTAATATGAATATCTTCAAGTATGTGAGGCACCCGGTGGCATATAAAACTGTAAACTTTGCAAGTTTAATTATACCGACTTCAAGAGATACATTCACTTGTATACCTCATCACCACGGTATGTCGAAGCTTACGAACGCAATGGTTTAAATGAAAATAATAATAACACCTTTGCATATCCACTTTGAGGTATTCGGAGCAGTTACGTGCTTAAACAGGTAAACGTTCGCTCATAAATGAAATGCATTTAATAATAGTGAAAGAAAGTTTTAATCAATTTCGATCAATATAAAATTAATAACAAGAGATTTTAACGCGGTTAACTGCAAATACCAATTCCGCGCTCAATTGTGGGATGCATACTAATTTTCTCATTTCCGACAAGGAAATGAATTTAAAAATGTATAGCGAAAGTGACAGAAACTTCGAATGTTCTTCTTACACAATAGGTAGATTCCTAAAGAAAGTGGGAAAAGTAAGTAGTAATTAATACAATTGAGTGCGTATCAAGACACCGCCTAGGCGAAGCAAGCGTCTTTCAAACTCAATTCTAATAAACTTCCCAACCTCGCGAAATCGAATAAAAATGTGAAATATTTAAATGGAAATTTGTGTTGCGGACAGCGCAACGTGAAGCCAGAGTATAAAAGTAGCCCGTGCAAAAGTAAGTGAGAGTATTTTTGCCAATACGTTGTAGCGTGTGTGGTGGGTATCGAAATAAAAGTTCACTACGAAAAGGGTCTCGATGTTTATCTGCACTGCATCTGTTTTATTTATTCAAGTGACACTTTCCACGAGACGTTTGCATCATAGGAAATGGAATATTTGTGGTATTTTCTTATTGAAGCTAGCTAGTTGGTTATGGTGCCCCCCTCCCCTATGTTTCTGTGTCATGGTGCAATGAAAGCTCGTTTCCCACTACCAACTCATAGATATTTTATAATTCAATTTTAGTGTTAGTGTTGTTTGTATAGGTGTGTTTTATCTAAACATGTTTTAAAATGCATTCAATTGTGCATGTGGGTTGGGTCTCTTCTCCCCTATTAGTCATAAGGTATTAAAATAAATTGAATTCATCAGGAGAATACCGACCACTTCATGGTTTTTGGTTAATTACCTTAGACTCAGCACCAGAATACAGCAGGATATACGCCGCAAATCAGGGGTAAAAGCATTTTCAAATTAAAGCGCATTACACGCATTCACACCAATGCCCATGATACGACTTTTTTAAGGAGATAGACCGCAGTAAGTTTTCCAACGAATCCAATTATTTTTTTATTGGCTTGCATGATACCACAAATAGCTAATAATGAAATAAAAAGACATATGTGGGTTTGCGAAAATTTTGATTTTTCCAACATAATTGTATGGCACTTGGAACTCTCAATATGTTTTTGTCGAAAGATGGTCTTTGAACGATGGGAAACTAATTATTTTGCAAAAATTTTCCGATTTTATTGGGGAAATAAATACAAGCCATTCGGCAAAGCCGACAGTTAAATACCCTACATCATATCGTCTAACATATTTCTTATATTTGTGTGAAATTACTATTGCGGGTCAATTTTCATCACCACATATTAAAGCTTACACTTTTCTGCTCTGCAAAGGATCATTTCTGTGAAAATCCTTAGTAGGGTAGGATCGAAAACCTAGGGCGAGATGGTTCAAATTTGGTACAGTTAATTCTTTTATATTAAATTCTTATTATAATATAATTTTCATCATGAAGCATTGAAAATTATACCTTTTTGTCATAGGAACCTTACTTTTCGTTATATGAGAGGGGGTTTATAAGTTGCCCCAGCCGATCCCAAGTTTTCGTACCAATGTAGAATGCCGAAATACTACTACTTAGCCACTTATGCCGACATATTTTGAAAATTGCAATTTTTTCCCATATAATGATTTCAGAATAGGATGTTATATGGGGAGTGGTCGAAAAAGTGAAGCGATCCGAACCATTTTCAACAGCATTCGTCCTTAAATCAAAACACGTTGCTGTACCCAATTTCATCAGAAGGTCTCAAAAATTGAGGTCTGCATTTTAAACACAACATTGCATGGACAGACATTAGAGGGACAGACAGGCTTAGTTCAACTCATATTCTGAACGATCGGTATAACAGAAGGTGCGTCTATGTTAAGCCCTTTTGCGCACTAACTTAATGGACGCTGTACCAGAAGTGGTGTAGGGTATAAAAAGATAGGTTACCTTGTTAAGCTGGCAATGTAGAGCAAATTTAAAAAATCTGTTCCGTTGGAAATTCCCTCAATGAGCAAAACCCAATACATTTTCTGGCAACTTATAAACAATCCTCCTCTTTGTGTGTGTGTGTGTGAGACTGTTTCCAATATAATAAACAGGGTACATATGCATGACCGCATGAGCACGAGCTGTATATATATATGCATACATGGATAAAATCTCTAAAAATTGTGATTATTTTTTTGTTTGTTTTTACGTTACAAAAGAACGGTGCTCTTCGTAGTTTTGTTCTTGCTCGAAGCGGACAAAATAAACAATCTTCTGCAAATATTTATGCGTGGGTTGTAAAAGTACAATACAAGCATACATTACTTACAAATTGTGCATTTCAAGTTCCCTTTGGTTTGCTTATTTATTTATTGAAAGAAACCCAACTAAACGTATCTTTCTGTATATGCAAAAGACATGTGTGTATAGGTGTGCACATATGAAATCTGACATGTAATGTAAAATATAAAATGCAGCATGTGGAACTAAATTAAAAACAAAATTAAAATTAATAAAAATGGAT
This sequence comes from Glossina austeni, assembly GCA_000688735.1. Taxonomy (NCBI): domain Eukaryota; kingdom Metazoa; phylum Arthropoda; class Insecta; order Diptera; family Glossinidae; genus Glossina; species Glossina austeni. The sequence continues at coordinate 75,807 of KK502436.1, read as the reverse complement.
AAATAAATAAACGAAAGAAACAACGAAAGGAGAGAATCATGTACATACTCTGAAATAGAGCGACATTCAAACCCAATGAACATAAGAGTATGTGCATATGAACTAGGAACGCACCTTAAGTCGACACAAACGTGGAAAAGTTCAGCAATCGTTGTAAAAATTGAAATTTTTCCTAACGGAAAGAATATTAGAATATTAACGGATGTGCTTCAATGATCCTTCCAGGCGTCCGAGACCTTTAGTGCACTCCTATTCACGCTTATCTTAGGCACTTTATTGATGGATGTGCAAAATTACCCACTTGTCAAATCCACTTTTTAATTCATTTAATTAATTATTAGCAAATCAAGGATTTTCTAAATTGAAATAAATAACATTAGCCTGACAAGTCCCAGAAATGCCTTATAGATGCTTTTAGAAGATTTAGTGATGAAAAATGATTTGCTTAGGAGAGGAAATTATTTCCTTTATTCCACGAATTAATTGCAATAGAATAATTCAGAGAGCATCCTGAATGTAAAGAAGTCTCAACACAATATTGGTACAGTTTTTATTTAAAACTCTTCTTGATAGAATCCAATTTTGGTATAAATCAGTTATAATATTTCAGCCACAACAAGTTCTATAGATAATTAGAAATTGCTGTTGGTGTAAACTGAAATAGTTGGACAGTAGAATAGACGGAGGACATCCCATGCGCTGTATTTTGCTACTCTTGTTCTCGGAGAAAATAAACCGGGTTTACCACTAAAATGGACTGATTTTAAAATGGAAAAGTTTTTCTTCCTAGAGAAAGTGGGAGATTACTTCAGAGTACTGAGTCCAAGGTAGAGCTTTCGATAAATCAAATCTTCAAATAAATACAATATAGGGAAAGATATTATAGGCCTCACTTATATGGAAGTAATTAAACACATTATTAGCATATTGTTAACATATTGGGAGCTCCTTTGGAAAAGTTAGGCCAGTTAATCAGCCATAACTGAATGTTCGTATTATTGAAAACACGACAAAATTACATTCACATTTCACTCTTGAAGCCGGCAAAGGCACAAAAGCGCTTGAGGTTTTTAATCAGATAGGCAAACTATTTTTCTCATTTTTTATCTTCTGTAATCCCTTTGTAAGCCCAACAATTTTCATTTATATTAATATCAAAGAATGAACAATAAAAACTTGTGACCGATATTTGTTAAATTATTTACTTTTCATTGACGTAGTTTAAAGGATTATTAAAGGACTTCAACCATTTCAACAAATTATTCTTCAATATTTAAATAGTTAGATTGTGTGTTTTCCCCTTTGCCATTTCTTTTTCGTAGATCACCTCACAATAATAGCAAATGTATTAGTTCGGGAGTCCTACAGTCATTCTGTAATAGAATACAATAGACTTGTACATCATAAATTTTTAATAAGAAATATTTTCAAATAAAAAGAAAACTTGAAGAGTTTCTTCAGAAAATGAAAATGGAAACCTTCCAACTGAATATCAAGTTACCTTGTCTATTGTTTTCAATTTATCTCACAAATAAAGGACGGTTATACTACACCCTTGAAAGGTAACCTTTCAACCTTTTGTTAGTGAAAAGCTATTCAGTGAAAAAATCAATTTTACAAACAGATTCTTGCGAAGAAGAAAATATTCCTCAACAATAGTTTTATTGGACTACCATTGCTTTTACACCCACCATCGAAGATTTTGGGTATATTTATTTTGTTAAAGTGGTCGCAACACCCAGAAGCAAACTTCAGAGACTCTATAAGGTATGTGCACCCTGCATCAATATCAAATTCTTAATCGTCATAGATATGTCCGTCTGTCCGTCCGTCTGTCCGTCCGTCTACTGTGTGCTAGTGTCCAAGACATATGGTGTCGACTATAAATTTGGAAAAACAAACCACTGCAAGTTTTAACAGGCATGTTGAAGCTAAAAATGGGCCAGACCAGATATAAAACATCCCTACTGCACGCGATGTAACAATTTAAATCGGAAAAACCGCTGTTTTTATTCGGTTTTGATTGAATCTTTTTTACCCACCATCTTCATTCCACAAAAGACTAAAATACCGAATAAAGTACATTTTCCTATCCTATAATATTTATTGGTTCAGAATGCAAAATCGTTCTCGGTTTATGCTGCATTGTCCTTTCCATTTGACCCGATTGTAGAACTAACCTTTGCGATAGCTTCATATGCGGCCAAGAGAATCTATGTAAAAAAAATTGCGTAGACAAACAAGCTGGCAGGGAAACAAGCGGACTGATAGGCATGCTAAGAGTTGTCCAAATTTTGATACTGCCCAAGAATATGTGTACTCTGCGGAACCTCTAAAGTTTTTTTCCTGTGGGTTTTTAACAAAATGGCTGTAATACCATAGTTTGGTGTGAGGTAAACGAAAGAAGAGTTTTGTTCATGTCTCGTAAACTACGACCTCGTATAGCGTATGGGTAATACTACAATATTTGCACAAAAACGAAACAGACAACCGCGCTCATTCATTACTACAAAGTATCGAAACTTCATTTCTTCCTTCTTCCGCATCTCTGTTAACATAATTGTGGGGGTGAGACAACTTTCGGAATAACCAAAAATACACTCATTTTGCTAGCTTTTTATTAGAAATATATATGAGTTTACCCAATGACCCACCATAATAATAATTTAATGTACTGTATACCTGTACCTGTATACTTACTTTCTTGACTTTCTTGAAATACTAATACTTCGGCAGTGCAATCTTTTGTTTTAGTTAGGAGTGGGTCACTGCTATTGTAATTAAAATTTTAGTACCTAAGAAAAGTATTACATAAGATACACTATTTTAAATAAAGATTATCATTATCGCACGAATGATCTGTGTCTGCAAACGCTCTTTCATTTATTGGCCGCAGTTGCTCCTATTTGTGTGTGCTGACACAAAAGAAGTGCGCTTCAACGCGCTTCAGACTAGTGAAAAATATATCGCCTATTTGCCGGTCTAGGCACATCACGCAGCGTTACTAGACAGTCCTGCTAACTCATTTGCATTACCTGGCGACCCCGTCATTTGTATTGCAGTACATTCAAAATGTTCGCCTACCATAATATAGGGGACTATCTTTCCCTGAACTATTCATTCCCATGGCATTGGATTATGTTTCCCTGAACTATTCATTCCCATGGCATGTGTATTAACTACAATAAAAGAACGTGAAGAGCAGAACATAATTTGCAATAGATTAAAAAGTAAAAAATGAATTATAAAAATTTTTTAAGTAAGCTTTTATTTTAATGAACTAAAAGGTGGATAAGTTTTTCCCCGAATCATCATTTTTGATGATGATTACGAATACTATAAAAAATAATCTGATGTTTTTGACATTGTATATAATGCAAAAATAAGATAAATAATAAATAAACATATATATAAAAAAATGCTAATATCAAACGACACTCACACATAGATATAAAAGCTAATTTTAAAATTGTATCTGAATCCATACATACAATGATGGTAAAGAAAAAAATACAAACGCAAATGCAAAAAGTCGTCGTCGGCAGTAATGTTAAGCTAAAAGAATACGAACACAAAGAAAGAATAAGAATATTACAGCAGAGTAAGGTCGCCCATTAGATACCGTACACGACTGCGCCGAGTACAGATATTGACTCGTTTCAATAAAAATGGATCAAAACTTATAGATTACCCTCATGGAAAGGCGTACTTTTCTTGAAAGGCAGCATATTGCCGGATGCCCATAACATCATATCACATAATCCGAATTTAGCAAAACTTATTTACTTCAAAAAAATTTTATTATTTTTCGGTTTCCGTCATAGACAACTACAAAATATACTTTCGGTCCATACAAGAGCTTGTTTTTCATGATGGCTCCCTACATTTGTTAGACTCTAAATAGCGAAACTATTTGATCCAAATTCTTTGCTGTTCATCTTTTGGTTAATTTGCTACCATGGACCAATTCTCATCACCTTTAAACTTTTTTCTGAAGGCCTTATTATTCGTGAGAAGTCTTTGGAGGGAGTCGGTTCCCAGGGATCCACACATAGGATTCAGCTTTTATGCCAGATTGCTATCTACGAACAAGTTTTCATCATAAACCATTAACAGTTAGGCCTATTTGGCATATAAAGGCTTATATTTCGTGAAGATCCTTATAGGCGGTGGCATTCAAAAAGTACACCTATGCTGTCCAAATTCAGTAAGGTGGATTTATTTTTCAATTTACTATTGCGAAGATATTTTCCCCAAGAAATCTTGTAAAATTAAAACTTTTCACCACATTTAGGTTTTGTACGAATGGTTATAAGAGAGAGGGTTCAAAAAAATTGCCCCAATCGAAACAAATTTTTCATAACAATTTAGAATTTCGAAATATTATCACACAGCCAGCTTTGTCGAAAAGTTCTGAAAATTGCAGTTTTTCCGAAATAAGGCGTTGTAAAGGGGAATGGTCGAAAAAATGAACTGAACTGAACCATTTTCAATAGCGTTGGTCCTTGGGACAAAACACGTCAGTGTAGCACATTCTATGAAAATATCTCTTAAGTTGCGATCTGTAGGCTGAACAAAAATTTGCGTGGGCAGGCATCAAGCAGAGAGACGGATTGACGGACAGATAGGCTTAGTTAGATTCAGAAAATGATTCCGAGTTGATTACTAGAATAAAAAGTGCATCTATCTTAAGGCTTTCTAGATCTTATGTACGTCCTCAACACAAGCCATCATAAGTATCATAAGAAATGTAGGGTATAATAAGTTTCTAGCTGATGTACTATGTGCCTTTAAAAATGCTGGCCACGCGCCGTTTACGTTTTGCTTATGGCATTAAAAAAAGGAACCATCCAAGTTCTCAATGCATGCAAAAAAAAAAAAAAAATTCAAAGGAAATTTTCTTTTAATACCAATTTTAATAGGAATCTGTTGTAACTTGGTGACCTTTGCCATCTTGTTTAAAAGGAAAAGCCCTTCAGTCTATCAATTCGTTATCGTTATGTGTAATTCTTACGTCTCCCATCTTCGAATTTAATGAACGAAAACCTTTGTTAATTATTTCACAAAAATTAGTTTGCGAATATTGTTTTCTTACTTTCAACACTTATTTGCTCACAAACGATACCTTTTTCTTAATTAAAAGTATTTAGCTGTGTGCTCTCTGTTTGCATTCATTAAAAAGTGAACACTCATGAATATTTTTATTAATAAGATCGTTTGCGTTGCTTTGTTATTTGCTAATTTGCTGATTTGACCTTTGAACGTGTTTTCCTCGTACACCTCTCTACGTTATTTGCAATAGGATGCTCAGTTTTTTTAATTAACTCGGATTTTTTTTAACATCATCTGCAATATTTTTTCCGTTCTTTTTATATATAAAAATGTTATATATAAAAATGTCAAAGACTTGTTTCGGTAAATTTTTTTATATATATGTTCACCGACTGAAACAAAAGACTTTATGAACCGATGAGAAGGAACTACGAGTATCCACGTCTTTCGAACGATAATTCCATCACTCTTAAGTAGCTTAACCAAAAAAAGCAATATGTCATTCGATTTTGGTTCGCTGCCGGAAATATGTCAATAAGCTAACAACTTAATAGCTATTTCTGCTAAAGAAGTAGGAAGCGGAAGGCAATTACAACAACCTTCTGCTAATACTCCTATCAACATGCTTAGGGTAAAAAGTTGGGTCGCTGTTAACATGCCATAGGGTAAAAAGTTGGGTCGCTTTCGTTTTCGCTTAACAGGACCAAGAAAAATCCCCACAATATTTGTCTCCAGTTGACCACACGTTCCGTATCTGTAAATGTGCAGTATGAGCGACTAGGTGTCGGTAATGTTTTTTTGTTCAAAATTAAATTGAAACTTCAGTGTGTACAGACATTATTTTTTGTCTGTATTTTTGTCTGTACGAAATTCTTTAATTCCCTGTTCACGTTCCTATATCGGCTCTTGTACTCAACCTAACTTACTCTAGCTTATTATCTACCTATAGCGGCGCTCCTGTTTCTTCGTTGTTTTCTTTTTCCTTGCCAATCATAAAGAGATCCATAAATCTAGTACGGAATTCAAAATTCGAGTCAATATTCCATCTGTTCTTAAATCTAATTTAACGTTCAGTTCGTTAGTAATCTCCATATTCATTGAGTAACGTGATGGCACGGCAAGACAATAGGTACTGCATAGCAAATACACATGCATAAGCAGCACATATTCACACGTAATGAGGACAAGAGATTAAAGCTTATGCTCCTGCATAGCAGCGTTGATAACACAGGAAAAACAACGAGTTTCACTTAAAACCGATGAAAACATATTCAAAAATATTTCTTTGTTTATCAGGAGTTTTTCCGTTACGTGTCTTCTATTCGTCTCCTAGTAGTCCTCCGTATTACATCAGACAATGATAGTGTTGGCGCTTTCCTCTATTTACTCAATTCACGGTAAGCTTTTATTTTGTTTGATTTTCTATTAACTGGGAAACTTCTGATCGATATATCAGGCGCTTCTATATTTGCGATAAAACTAAAATTTTTGCACACACTTTCCGCNATTCTATGAAAATATCTCTTAAGTTGCGATCTGTAGGCTGAACAAAAATTTGCGTGGGCAGGCATCAAGCAGAGAGACGGATTGACGGACAGATAGGCTTAGTTAGATTCAGAAAATGATTCCGAGTTGATTACTAGAATAAAAAGTGCATCTATCTTAAGGCTTTCTAGATCTTATGTACGTCCTCAACACAAGCCATCATAAGTATCATAAGAAATGTAGGGTATAATAAGTTTCTAGCTGATGTACTATGTGCCTTTAAAAATGCTGGCCACGCGCCGTTTACGTTTTGCTTATGGCATTAAAAAAAGGAACCATCCAAGTTCTCAATGCATGCAAAAAAAAAAAAAAAATTCAAAGGAAATTTTCTTTTAATACCAATTTTAATAGGAATCTGTTGTAACTTGGTGACCTTTGCCATCTTGTTTAAAAGGAAAAGCCCTTCAGTCTATCAATTCGTTATCGTTATGTGTAATTCTTACGTCTCCCATCTTCGAATTTAATGAACGAAAACCTTTGTTAATTATTTCACAAAAATTAGTTTGCGAATATTGTTTTCTTACTTTCAACACTTATTTGCTCACAAACGATACCTTTTTCTTAATTAAAAGTATTTAGCTGTGTGCTCTCTGTTTGCATTCATTAAAAAGTGAACACTCATGAATATTTTTATTAATAAGATCGTTTGCGTTGCTTTGTTATTTGCTAATTTGCTGATTTGACCTTTGAACGTGTTTTCCTCGTACACCTCTCTACGTTATTTGCAATAGGATGCTCAGTTTTTTTAATTAACTCGGATTTTTTTTAACATCATCTGCAATATTTTTTCCGTTCTTTTTATATATAAAAATGTTATATATAAAAATGTCAAAGACTTGTTTCGGTAAATTTTTTTATATATATGTTCACCGACTGAAACAAAAGACTTTATGAACCGATGAGAAGGAACTACGAGTATCCACGTCTTTCGAACGATAATTCCATCACTCTTAAGTAGCTTAACCAAAAAAAGCAATATGTCATTCGATTTTGGTTCGCTGCCGGAAATATGTCAATAAGCTAACAACTTAATAGCTATTTCTGCTAAAGAAGTAGGAAGCGGAAGGCAATTACAACAACCTTCTGCTAATACTCCTATCAACATGCTTAGGGTAAAAAGTTGGGTCGCTGTTAACATGCCATAGGGTAAAAAGTTGGGTCGCTTTCGTTTTCGCTTAACAGGACCAAGAAAAATCCCCACAATATTTGTCTCCAGTTGACCACACGTTCCGTATCTGTAAATGTGCAGTATGAGCGACTAGGTGTCGGTAATGTTTTTTTGTTCAAAATTAAATTGAAACTTCAGTGTGTACAGACATTATTTTTTGTCTGTATTTTTGTCTGTACGAAATTCTTTAATTCCCTGTTCACGTTCCTATATCGGCTCTTGTACTCAACCTAACTTACTCTAGCTTATTATCTACCTATAGCGGCGCTCCTGTTTCTTCGTTGTTTTCTTTTTCCTTGCCAATCATAAAGAGATCCATAAATCTAGTACGGAATTCAAAATTCGAGTCAATATTCCATCTGTTCTTAAATCTAATTTAACGTTCAGTTCGTTAGTAATCTCCATATTCATTGAGTAACGTGATGGCACGGCAAGACAATAGGTACTGCATAGCAAATACACATGCATAAGCAGCACATATTCACACGTAATGAGGACAAGAGATTAAAGCTTATGCTCCTGCATAGCAGCGTTGATAACACAGGAAAAACAACGAGTTTCACTTAAAACCGATGAAAACATATTCAAAAATATTTCTTTGTTTATCAGGAGTTTTTCCGTTACGTGTCTTCTATTCGTCTCCTAGTAGTCCTCCGTATTACATCAGACAATGATAGTGTTGGCGCTTTCCTCTATTTACTCAATTCACGGTAAGCTTTTATTTTGTTTGATTTTCTATTAACTGGGAAACTTCTGATCGATATATCAGGCGCTTCTATATTTGCGATAAAACTAAAATTTTTGCACACACTTTCCGCTCCGATGACAATGCAATACGGGCACAGAGAAAGAGTATGTTATTTGGGAAGCTGTCTGTGAATATTTCGAGCACTTCCCATAATCCTTTTGTGACGAAGTCTTGCATACACTTTTAGTTGCGGTAAATTACTTGTTTTTGCATATACTTATTGCATACATATTTGATGTGGGTATTAAGTAAAGCACATTGCTAAGTGTATCCATTCTGAATTAAGTATGGCGGGCACTACCATGTGGCGAATCAATTTTTCCTTAGCAATCCAAAATGAAAATAAATTATATAAAAAAAGTAAACCCACTACAGTGTGGGCCACGGCTCACCATTAAATGTCCTACTCCAGCCTGCAGTTATTCTTGTAACGATTTTGAAACTAAGACTTTATATGAGAATTCATCAAAAAAGTGGTCTGATTCGAACCATTATCAATAGCCCTTGTCATTGGCCCAAAACCAGTGTAGCAAATTTCATCGAAATATCTTAAAAATTAAGGCCTGTAGGTTGAAACCAAAACAGAAGACGGACAGACAAGCTCCAATTGGTGCAAAAAGTGATTCTGAACCGATTGGTATAACAGAAGACGGGTCTATTTCAAGGCCTGCTGGGCATTCCATACATCCGCACGAACTTCATATGCCCTTGCGGTACGATGGTATAATAAACAAAATTTTGAAATACGCTTCTATTTAAGTAAACTGCAATACGGAAAATAAATTTTGTCCCAACCACTCATAGCATAGCATAAGAGCTTAGGATGTTCAGAATTTTAATGTATAAGAAAACCCAAGTTTATCTTAAGCCTTTGTCATCAGACCTTATTATTTAAATCACTAATAAATATTTCATAAAATTTTTTCCGAGTATTAAAAAACCTGTAAGCATGTGTAAACACATATATATATCGTACCTTCTAAAATATACCCGCAAGTTTATGTCCATCTGCAAAAAGGGAGAAAATTACTTAAATTAAATACTTTTGTTTCTTTGTGCTCTCCAAATGAGAAAGAATGAAGCATGCATAGGTATAGGTGCGCACACGTGTAAAAAATATCAACAACCAGATGTTACTGTGGTTTTATTAAAACGCGGGACTTCTCTGCGTGTACGCGGATGGGAATTCTACGCATTCCAGGTACATGGACGGTCCATTAGACAAGCGGTCATATGTTGCTTAAAACCATTTAGTTTCATTTTTATGTTTTCCTCTCTTTCCTTTTTCTCTACTAGCATCTATTTTTTAATTTAAAGAATATTTAATTTAACTTTTAAGCAAAACATAAGCATACATTTTTTAGAGGAACCCTAATTTTACTTTTTAGAGGAACACTAAAAAGGTAAGTGTGTAATGAGGATGCGTATCAGAGCTATAAAGTGTTCTCATAGTTTAGATTAATTTTTTACGGCTACAAATAAAATACTTGCTAAAATTCTGCTTCAATTTATTAAAAGTAACTACCGGAGCTATATCCGGAATAAGTTACATGCAAATTTCCCTATTGAATCTGAGCATTGATCAAACCACATATGGTATATAAATAGTTATATGATTTACATAAGGCACGAAAAGACTGATGTAGCTGAGAGCTTACGAGATATTATAGGTTAATAATTAATGATCTAATGACATAACGTAATGACAATGATCTAATGATGTTAGGAACATGGAAGTCAATTTGTCCAACTAGAAATGAAAAGCTGACGCTGGCCTTTATCAATCTGAAGACTAAAGTGACCCGTAAGATACTGCGACCAAAGCAAAGATTACAAGTTTATAAGTTTGAACTTCTGATCATATGGAGAAACACCTGCCGAGATATGTAAGCGAACATTACCCTTCATAGAAGGGGACGTTCAACTCAACGTTAGAGCATTAAATGGTTCCTGGGAATTTGCTTTGAATTTGAGCGCGAAGGATTGTGGCGGCTTAGTTTAGCGAAAGGTTTTAATTTAGCAAGGAAGGCTGCAAGCAGAACCTGATTTCGTCAAACATTTGCTAAACATGCATTCCACTCTAGAGCTACATATTGTTTTGTACAATTGATTGTTCATGGTGTTGCTCTTATTTTTGTCGATGTTATTCGTCTGCATGCATTCACTATCTTTTCCCAATACGTTCCAGCTGGTAAAAATTGAGGTAGAGAAAGAATGTAGGTAGAGAAAATATGTTCCCCAAATTTGAAAATGAGTGTAATTCACGTAGAAATGTCGTCCACGATATACTACTACTAGCATCGTTAACCTCCATTGGTGGTACAAATATCTTGTCGTTTCAAAAGTTCTTAGTTATACGATGCTTGAAAGCATATATTTGATAATTATTATTAAGTATTTATTAAATATGCGGAGAACTTGTGTTTCAATCTTCAAGTTGCTTGCTGCGGTCTCATTTGCACTCACTCACTGTGTAAGATAATAAGCCTTCGTTTGAATCATACCAATATATGAGAAGTAAGGAAATTGTATTCGATCGTGACCGAATCTATTGTACCCAACACGGTTTGTAAGAAAAGCAAAAAAGTGAACATTGGGCGTGTCTGCCGGATTTTTATCATTTCTGTACTACAGCGTTTTCCATAAAAAGTGCTTTTCTGAGTAATAAGCAAAAGATCCGATTTTCTTTTGCTTTTGAAAGTACAAGTGCTTATGTGCATCCTTTGACCTAATTCGGTCATTTTTAATGCATGAGGTTCCGGTGTTTTAGCCGGTGTTCTGATGTTTCAAAGCTCTTGTCTCAAGGAGAATGTTTCGAATAGAGGGACAAACAGAGAAACAGATGGTTAAGCGGAAGAAAGGAACTATTGAGGCCGATTAGCAGCACATTTACTTTGCAAGAAGTCTGAAGCTTCCTTCTGCCTGCTGCAAACGTTTTAACAAAATGAATATGCATCCATCCTTTGGTGGTAGGTGTAGACTTGTTTTATTTTAATAAGAGAAATTATTTTTAGCATAATTTGTTCATTAACATCTCATATTTATCAAAGGCTTACAAACTTGATTCTCTATTCTGCTGAATGAACGATACACTTATTCAGAAACATATATAACAACTTATATGCAACAACATCTTGTTAATACAAAACTTTTCACTTCTTCCTCATCATAACAATATGAGAAAGGCACTTAAAACTCTGATGGGATTTGCGTACATGTTGGGTTAATTGAAAAGTTTGCAGAGAGGAAAAGTTTTATACTCCAAAGCTGTATACCTTTTCGGTGAAGGCCAATACATTTTACATTTAAAACCGTTTACTCCAACTTTAAAGTGATTTTGCGAAAATCCTTTATCTCCTGCCTCCACAATTTATTCGTTAATTTAACCAGTTCAGTTTTTCACTTCAGAAACATTTGTAGGATGGGTGCGACAAATATTCAAACAATATGCAGGTAATTCATTCTATTTGGCTATTGCAACAACTCGCGAATTTTTGGTGAGCCTTTGCCATGAGACATTTGTCTCAAGCCAATATGTAGAAATTATTAACTTATTATTACCGTGGACCGTTTGCTAGTCCTTGCACCAAATTTCAGTTTAATAACATTCCTGAGGCATAAGGTTACAGTGTTTGGTACGGATTGCGACTGTTAAACGAACCGAGGAGTAAAGACCACCGAAGATTGCATCTTTGTAAACCGTGTGCTGACGGACTATCAAAGCCATTTATCGTCCATTGGCAAACAAAGAAGCATTTTGTGACTTAGTCAAGTTACAGTTTTCAAAACCGCTAAGGATGTCGTTCTGAGCTGTGTATCCTGATTTTTAAATGCATCATGTGGCCCCTGATTTCTTCCCTTGTGAGTTGTTGTGATAGTGGCTCTTTAGACAATGGCTGACAAGTGAGCATTCCGGTGATGAGAAACTCATTAAAAATCTTCCATTAATTCTTCTGTGGTGGGCTTAAAATTTTTGCTGTTCTTCGCAGTCAGCGAACTTTTCAATTAACCTACTAGAATATACTCATGCGAATCGCTTTTATTTTTAAAACCCTGTACAGAATAAACAGAATGCATGAAAATAAATTTAATCATATGACAATAAGGCATATGCCTTATGAGAGAAAGTTGAAAATTATTACGTGATTATATGATTATGTGAACTAAGAATCATGATAAGGTAGCTGCTTGGAATTAACAAGTACAAATTTTATGTAAAATATTACACGTCAAGATAATAGGAAAGAGAAAACATTAATTTATGTAAACAAAAAAATTAAGCTCCTATGGCTATGGAGAAAAAAATCAAAATGAAAACTCTTCTTGCGTTAGGAGAAAAGAATATTATGATTAACTATCACTTGAAAACGACAAAAAAAATTCTGAGGGAAATCTTTTTCAAAAATCTTTTCTCTTTCTTCAAACATGAAAAATTTTTAAAAACCTTTAAAATTTTCCGACATTCTTTTTCAAATAAATAGATTGGATTACCTAAATAATGAGCGGGTTGAGTAAAGGCCCTAACATCCATCTAAGTCCCTCTAAACTGGGTGGGACATGAGTGGTATCATTGAAGCATCGTCAAATAAATAAATTTGTATTATTTATAAATATGTTATACCATGTGTGCAAACAAATTATATCCGAATTTTAATAAAATTTATGTTTAACAATCGAAAATTTCATTACTCATCATTATTATCAGTGGCTTCACTCTTTTGAAATGGAGCGCACCGTTCCTCAGCACATCGCTAGTCTGAAACTTTGCCCACAATTGTCACCTCTCTGTCGAAGATACGGCATTACTTTGTGACTGTGAGACTATGAGTCACATGTGTTGTAAAAATACACCTCTTGTAGAAGCAATTAATTCTGACATCGCATAACTGCAATTCAAATATTTTAAAGTAAAGTAGAAAAAAACTTTTTCGAAATGGCAAAATTTTATGATATAGTAAATAAATGACTTTTTCATATCGGCATTGTATATAGCAGAATCAATCAAATTGAACCTAAAATTAATTGTCAACTGAATGCGATAGACATCGCGATGAATTTGTTCTTAATAACACCAGCGATATGGTTGTCAAATAAAAGAACTTGGAGAGTAGAAAGCGAAAATCATAGTGGTGAGTATGCGAGATTCGATCCCCGCCGAATATAAATTTCTTACTTGTTCCAGATTTATGCAAAAATACACTTTTTTTGTTACTTAAATATTAGTTAATAATTTCCTCGGATATTATTATTCCACCAACTTTTCTTCCATTGCAAAAAAAATGCTTTTCTTAGGTTGCTAGAGCACAAGAATCTTTTAATCTTACCGATACCTAGTTTTCCGATAACAATTTCAGTTGCTTCCCTTTGCTAAAATTCCCTAAAACGAAAGGAAGATCTTCTAAAAAGTAAATGAGGAGCAAATCGCATTAAATTACTTTAATAATATCGATGGCGAATTTAATATGCTTTTGCACTAATCCGCCCAATCTTCTATGATACCTGTTCTGGTAAAATTAATGCCTTAGTTTTTCTACCTAAATTTGTTTCAAATAAATACCATCGATTTCTTAAATGAAAAGCAAAAACCCATAAGTGGAAAAAGTCTCACGTTAAAACAGGTGAACCTTGCAACGAAATCACGGTAAGTTAAACGTATAAAAGCCATAATCTGCCAATCTAATAGTTAGTATAGATTCCATTCTAAACAAGTAAAGTGTCAGCACATCGCCGAATTAACCTTAAGTACTATGAGCTATACGTCACGCTTGACGATTCGTTTAAACGAAGTACACGAAACCATTAGATCTCTCGATATAGAGGATTTGGTGGCCGAGCTAAGACTCCAGGATTACGAAAACCATGTAAATATGTTATGTAATTTCAACTATAAGCCGAAAGAGAGTGGTGAAGAATTCTGCGCGGTTTGCCTCAGTGATTTTCAATGCGATGAAATAATAAGTAAACTGCCTTGCAATCATGAGTTTCATGCCTTCTGTGTCAAGAAGTGGCTACAGTTTAAACTCACTTGCCCAATATGCCGGAAGCGTTTAAGTGATCATTAATACAAAAACCCCGAAGTGCGTCGTATAATTCCATTGTGTATATATATTAAGATATTTCCTATCTTGTGGAGATGATATGTCATAAGCTCTTACATCTAAGAAAGCATTTACTTCAGTTTACCCTTCTAGGTGAACTTTATTTACATGAATTTGTACAACAAATGAAGAAAAATACAACTCAACCCAGCCTAGACTTTGGCAGTTTTTAAAATCCTAAACACAAAATAGAATAGAATAGAAACCACTGCCACTTTTCTATCATATTAGCATATTAGCTAAGCAGTAAATCATGATACAAGTTATCTGCACATAAAATACTACCCACTTTCTAAGACTTATTATACGCAGGTACTTACATTCTCATATCATATTTTAAGTTGTATTAGCGAACATTATTAAGGAGAGCTAAAAAAGTCTTACATTTCGTAAATAAAGAAAAAACATGGAACTATAAAGGAAGCATTATGAAGGAGTAGCATCCTACTTGCATCTTGCATTCTTAAAGTATCATAAACATATTCATCATAGTCAACTTAATCCTCGCTTACGGAGATCAATGACAATTAAGACCAATTAACCCATTTTTTTACTTATTTTGTAATTATAATAAATGAAAGAATAAAGGAGCTTGAGAATCACATCATTGTAGTAACGATTTAATTAGTTTTATATAAATTTCAGTAACACATTG
Source organism: Glossina austeni (assembly GCA_000688735.1). Classification (NCBI taxonomy): domain Eukaryota; kingdom Metazoa; phylum Arthropoda; class Insecta; order Diptera; family Glossinidae; genus Glossina; species Glossina austeni. The sequence continues at coordinate 60,541 of KK502436.1, read as the reverse complement.
CAAATTTATGAAGAGAGTTACATGTGGCATTAATAGCGATAAGAAAACACAATCAGAGTAATTCTTGTGCATGTTTATGTTTGTGACATTGATTACAAGTGTTTGCCCTTGGCACGATTTCTGTGTCTAAAAAGAGCAAGAAGTGCATATGAAAGCGAGTTAGTGTCTATGTAAATGTAAATGAAATACTGTGCGGATAAGTGGATTTATTGCATTTACTGTGGATGCAGGAGAAGCAATGAGTGATGAAAAACTATTTTCTAGCTCCTGTGCTCTATTATATTCACTCAATATTCATGAATTTTGAATGCAATTATAGATATGATGTCAGTCGAACCCTCGTCTCGTACTTGAGAGACGAAGCCTTGGAAAACGAAAATGAAATATGAATATAGCGTTCTATTCAAAAGATTGTAGTGAATTTTTAATTTTAAATCTTTATAAGATTAATATCAATCATACGCACTCAGCAATGATGTCAGAGATGAGAGCACAGCAATGTTTGTAAAGAATTTCCAGATGCTTTAGAGTCAAGAGTAACTTCAATTTACATTTTCAAACTAATAAACCATTTTATGGGAGCATAAGGTACATTCGAATACGTGCACTCAAATAAATTTCATGCGCCTAATAAGATACACTTTTACGCAATCTGTATATGTGTGGGGGAAAAAACTTGCACAATCACATATACACATGAATATGTTATTATGAATCTACTCATCGAAGCAGTCTTGTACTGCTTGGCAAGGATGCTTACGAAATCTCTACATATAAGTGTGTGTAAACAAATTATATAATAACTTTGAAAAGTTCAAAAGGGGGAAAAAGCTAACACGTTTCCATTGACCAATGTAAACTGAATTTAATTTTCACGAGAATGCTGAAATAAAGGCAGGAAGCGTTGATATAAAGGTGAAGTGAACTACTGCAGATCTATGGCGTGGGTGTGGATACACTTTTTATTCCGAATTAGTACCAAATAATTTTGGTACGAACTGGGACCACGGCAAGTTTCACAAGAGATTTAGTACACGAATATCTTGTTATAACCAGCTTAAGGTAACCGAACTAAAACTCTATACCATTATGACTTAATGTTTCTCAAGTCTTATAGCTTTTGGTTCATTATTTGAAACTCGAACCACTCCAATTTTAATGATTTCTTTTCTATTGAATAGGATAAAAGCTTTAAAAAATTGTGGCGAAAATTTCTTTAGTTATTACGATAATATATACAGTGGAGTACTGTCGTTTAATGAAAGAACTTCTATTCTAGCAATGGTTTGGAATGAAAAATAATACAATAAAAATATTCGAGGAGATTGCTAAGCAAATTTGGGAGTGTCAACGGCAGGCTGTGTAGCTGGTAGAAATTTGAATTCAAAAATAAGTCATTCATTGGTTTTAAAAATATACAGCTTTATGCGGTTGCTGAATACTTGTTTTAAAAGGGAGAAAAGTTTAGTTTTCCTGAAAGAATGGCCACATTTTGTTAGTAAATAGTGAATATGTTCAGGAGCAGTTCTAGCTGTTTGCTGTGGGCGTTCTTGGATGGAATTTAAGGCATGATTTATTGCCTTGTTTGCGTACGCTCTTGCTTGTTAATCTATCTAGTCTTACGAGGCGTAGACGCATCTTCGGGTTTAAATGGCTCAATGGCGAAATTATTTTGCTTTCGTTTTTTGTTTATTGCATATTCGCCTTTTAATCCTCAAGCATTATCTTCTGGCTAAGCATAACTATAAATACGAACTTTCAAGCCAAGCCTTATTGCCTTTGGAAATATACCGTTATGTAAAATTCTTCATTAACGGGTTAATTAATAATTTTTTCCTATTTCGTTCATTTTTGGATTTGCCCGTCGATAAACGCTAAGAAGAGCGAAGAAAAAATGACACAATTTTGTTGTGCTCCTGATTTTGAGTAAAATTCCTTTGAAGTAATTCTGACAGTCAACGCTTTTGTCGAACGGTTCTTTAGGAAACCCGATATCAATCAAGCTAACACGCCCTCAATATCAAAGGCAATCCACTGAATGTATCTGCTTGAGATACTCAGCGCAAAGGCCTTATTTTCGTCAAAGTGGCAGATAGATCGGTAGGGTATTAAGGTACCAGCGGACCGATTTGTGCGAAAGCCATATTATTAATAGTTAATTAATCCAGTGGATTCTAGATATTTGGTCAGATTTTGGTTGACAATGGTTCCCATGTGGAATACATTGCAGTTGTTTATTTCGGGATCGGTAGGATCACCCTTTTTGAATGGTGGTTGCACAGTGGCAACCTTCGAGCAAGTTGGGAAAATGCCGGCATTAAAGCACTTGCTGAAGAGGCTGCGCCGTAGCGAATTGGCGATTGTGACAGCACATCATCATCGTCATCGTCATCATGTACCATCACTTATCTCATGGGATTACACGAACAAATCATGTCCTCCTGTTTTCAAAACTTTTATTTGTCAATGTTAACCAAATTTATAACTTCTCTTGGAAGAACTGCATATGCAAACGCAAATACCTCACCACTGCATTCAAGTTTCTCATTGCGTGACACATATGCGTTGAAAAGATTTTTCTATTTTTTCCCTCATATCATTTTTGTCTTTTTGCTTGTTTTAAAAATCCTTAATGAGTTGGCGCTAGTGGGTAATTTACAAATACAAAGAGTAAAAATAATGTTCAGGGTTTTATTTTGTGAAAGCAAAAGTTGAGATATATGCTTGAATAACATTAGGGTAGTAAGGAACGAAAAAATGTTCATAGCGAAGAGCGCTTGCATCAGGATGACTTAAAATAGGTTAACCTAAAAATCTATTTTTTCTTGGCACAGAACTAAAATGGGTGACAGGTTTTTTTAAGTTTATCTATGTATGTGGAATATTATATGCTCAGTATAGGAAGGAAATTAGCCCTCATGTCACCAGATGATGAATGAATTTTTGTCCCAAAGAAAAGTAACAGTTTTTCGTTAAAAATTAACTAAATGGTTTGACCTTAAACAAAAAATAAAACATCCCTGTGCATGCGTATATGAGGATGGTAACGTGATGACATGAAAATGTCGCAATAAACATATGTCCCTCTTTTGTCAGCAAAAGTTTTATGATAATAATTATCATTTTTAGCTAAAATAAAAACTTGAATTTTTACTCTAACCTTGTGTTTAAGTGTTAGTTACGCGCGTATGTGACGTAAGTCGATGATTTAATGATATTAAAATTAAAGGCGGAGAATTCACTCACACATCGTTTAGTTCGCCCCACTTCCGCGCAATTTTTCCCTCATCTCAGCATTGATTTGGTTTATCTTCCTTTGTTTTCAACAGTAAACATCAACCATGCATTTCCATTATCCTTCGCACATACCCCCATATGAATGTCAATATTGCATGCTACATTAATAATACTTTTGCTCTATGTATTTATCATAATTTGTAAGCCCTCTGTATATGTCCTTGTAAGTGTTTTTGCTTATTCGAAGCATATCCTAACATGTTTTTTTCTCTCACTAGCTCACGAAACAAATAAGTCGTTACATTTCACGTTTATCTTGTCGAAAAATGCTATTCGTTTTTTTGTTACATTCGTCTTTTTCAATAAATTATTTAAAATTAAAGAAGAGGGAAAAAGTACGAACGTCTCAAAAGGAACGACTGCAAGGAACGATTTCGTACGGTTCTTGCAAAGAGTAAACTCGAGCTTCTAAGAAGTTTAAGAAAACTTAGACCAAAACTCGTCATGTGAACCCTTGCCTAAATTGGAAACGTGCAGACAGCCAGACGGACCTTTAGCGTTTAGCCCGATGCACAGTGACTCGGGGATTGAATATTACACTCCTAAAATCGAATGCTGTCATTTCAGGTCGAATACGTTAGGCTAGACCGCTATCATATAAGCACTACGTCTTCGGGCTAAGACGGAATTTTTTGTAATTTTTCGAATTTGAGTGCAAACACAAATACAACTTCAACTATATTTGTAGGCTTGCAATCGAAATTTAATAAAAAAAACAAAGCTGAGATTTTAAGAGGTCCAAGTGTATTCTCACTGATGGCTCTTACAAATTTCCTATGATAAGATTCAATGTAATTACTGTCAGTAGACCAATAGCTCTAATCAAATTTCGACTTTGCTCCTCCACATTTTCTATTGAGACCACTGTTATACACGACCGCATTAACCAATACAACATGTTGCATAAGAATTAAATTCACAGTATTTACAATCCCACCTTCCGCTGTGTGCGATATAAAAAGTTTAGAAATTATGACTGCTGCCCTTTTAAGGTGGACTCCCAGCCGCATCAATATGACCGGCAATGACTTTGAAGATAAATTAACGAAATTACATCTTTCAACTGCGTTGCACGTTACAAACAAACTTAACTGATTCGATGGAAAACATTTCATTCATATATAAAAAGCAGCCAATAATTACGGAACGAGACTTCACCTAAGTAGAGAATAATAAATTATAATAAACTTTCCAGTAGAGACTGCTTACGGAACCATAAAATTCAACAACCTTACGTTTCCAAATCTATTCTTTCGGCACCATGAACTGCGATGTATATGAGAAAACTCTTCATCACTTTTTAGATTCTTGTCTTTACTTTCTTAATTTAAGAACCCCCTTTCTCCCTTTGTCACAAACTCACAGATGCCCTTGATTACAAGAAGTTACACTCTACCTCTAATATATTAATGGCTTAAAACAATTTAAATTCTTTCACATTTAAACACTCAGCCTTTCACTGGCTACACCGAAATATTTTTAATTAATTCGCCTGCATTCATTTCTCGGAAATACCTGAGTTGAAAATTTATATATATTCTTAGAATGTGTGTGTGTGGTGCGATTATGGGAAAGCGTAATATAGTTTCTACTCGCTAAATATGCGAATTGAAAACAGGTATGTATGGCTGGTTCCTAGGAAAGCTGCTTTTAGTATTACTTCTTCGCAAACAGGTAATAAAATAAAAGGCACCTCTGCGTGTTACATACAACAGGCAAGTGGTGTAAGTGCAAAAAGTAGACTTTATTATTAAATAGCTCTTTAGATAACATTTCTACACACGTCTTGCAGGTAACTTGTAAATTCACTTTTCCCAATTTTAGCTGTTACGGGTGAAATTTTAAATTCACATTTTGATAGGTGTTTGGGAAATTCCATTCACATTTGCACCTGACAAGGAATTGGTAACAAACTTTAGTTATTTAATTTATTTTTTTAATAGAAAAAAGTTTAATATTACTTTTAATTTTTAAGATCTGCAGAAGCACTTTACACATCGTAGTAAATGGCAATATATAAATAATTTTACTTTTACACCCTACACCGCTTATCGCACAGGGTGTATTAAGTTTGGACGGATGTACGTAACACGAAGGGACGTTTAAGATAAAATCACTTTTTATAATACCGATGTATTCAGAATCGTTTTCTAAATCGATCTAATCCCGTCTGTCCGTCTTGTTTCTATCCATGTAAACTTGTGTTCAAACTACAGATCGCAATTTTTTAAATATTTTGATAACATTTGGTACACTGGCGTGTTTTAATGCAAGTACAAACGCTACTGAAAATAGTTTGGATCGGTCTACTTTTTCGAATTGCAACTTTCAAAATTTCCCCCAAAAAGTGATTAAGTAATAGGACTTCGGCATTCGCAATTGGTATGGAAACTTTGGATCGGCTGAGGCAACTTACGAACCCCCTCTCGTATAACTTAAACTCAAGTTGACATGACAAAAAGGTCTGCTTTCATTGCTTGAGATGAAAATAAGACCATAATAGCAATTTAAGACAAAAAAATTAATTGTACCAAATTTGCACCATCTCGACCT
>KK502436.1:21269-54149 GCA_000688735.1 Glossina austeni | reverse complement strand
CAAATCCTGGGCACGAAGGAGAGAAGGTGTTTGCAATACTCAAACTCGCAGACACTGATATTATAATTTATTTATTTATCTACCAATATTTTTTAATTACTTTACATAAAGATCTTTAGATCGCAGTAGGGGAGGCCGCAGAGTAAGAGCCTACCCGAAAAGACAAGGATTGCTCAAACAGTTTGAAACTTATTGCTTCGTCGTAAGATGCATTAAAGAATTTAGACGCCACCGAGGCTCGCGAAGTGGGTGCTTCCGTACTTGCAAGTTAAATAAAATAGAGTATTGTTCACGTAGTTTTCTTTTTATTTGACTTTATTCATAAAAACATTTCAAGCCTTAAGCCTAGTATGTTATGCTGCACAGGCGCTCCCCGCTTAGCAAGGTACTTGTGAAGCGTGATTCTGATAAAAAGCGATACAAAATTTGGGAATATTTATAACCCGACTTCAAAAGATGGAATCTTGGACGGATTTTTGTTCATCAAATGATTTCTGTTTTTATTTTCATTATATTATTAGTAGCAAGAGTTTGAGAAAAAAAAATGTACATTAGGTGTAATTTTTAATGAAAATTATTTTTGCTTTTCATGACGATCTTGAATATCAAAATATATATTTTTTTTGAAAACTTTTTCATTAATACGCATTTCAGAGAAATTGAAGAGAAATTTCATAATAAAATTTTACACTTTACGGCCCGAGTCCGATACCATTGATTAAGTTTAGTTTGGATTATGTTACCGCATATGATTTTTTGGCTTAAATAACAAAATAAAAAAAGAAGAAGTAGAACACGGTCCCCGTGCAGCAGGGAAAGAACTAATCGTGTCTAGCGAGGGACGTCTTTGCACATAATATTTGACTGGTTTCTCCTCCTCCACCAAGTTCGAAGTTCACCAATCCATTTTGAGTTGGCGAAATCAAAGGCAGCTTCGACACAAAGGACACGTACGCTTAATTCTGATCCACTCATCTATGCATTCACTATGGAAGAAATGCTTGCAGTCCAACATACTTATACTGTTTTCCGAGTTGTAATCGTCCAAACACACCGAACACATTTCGATTGTTCGTATCAAGAGATCGAAAACTACTTCATGCATTTTTTCTGTTTTAAAACGTAGATCGTTTACGTATGCATCATTCCCTGGACGATTTGTCTTCTCCAAAAAAGACTTAAATCTATCCATAAAACCCCACAAAAGATTACCAATCTCGCGTCTGCTGGTCAGATTCATATTGTGTGTGATTTTAAGTTAAACAAATCGCGAGCAGCAACTTATGGTTTTGTTGCGTGTGAACGTTTCAAGATATTTAATGTATATGGTAACGCAGTAGTCGATCATCTACATATATATAGCAGTTTTACTTGTTACCTAAATGCTGACGGTCAAAATATTATTACTTTTTGGCGACAATTTGATGTCCGAGAACCGCGTTTTATGCTTCAAACTGAATATTTACCGGTTAATTTCCTCTCGGAAAATCCTGAATATGAAAAATGTTTACGACAGAGAAATACCGTTAATAATAGTGAAGTGCGTATTTAATATCTTTTTCTTAGAAACGCGAGGTAAGACGTTTGTCTTTAAAGATTGAGAGAATCACTTTATTTCTTAGTCCTTTCAATGTATTTGTTGTGAAGCAAAACGTAATTCCTGAAAATGATTCTTTAAATATATTGCAGTGCAATCTGTGCATACATGCATGCATTCCTTCTTTTGCTTAAAAATGAAAATAAATGAACAATTATATGCAAGGATGTTATTGTTGTTGTTGACTAGAATACGTACTAATTTTTATTTTATATTTATAGTTAACATCGAAATTGTTTGCACATCTTTTTTCTTGCCAGCAACCTCGAAACCTTCGTCGCCATACTGCGTCGACGAAACTGCTTTAGCACATGTTTGTTTGGAAAATCCTTTTAAATGAACATAAACTCTTTAGAAAGACATCTGTCACTAGAGTAGTGAAGTTGGAAATTAACACGCAAAACGTTGGTCTGCAACGGATAGCTTCTCCAGAGCGTTTTGAAAAAAATGCCGACATTTTAAAGCCAACATTATTTTTAGGAAATGAATTTTTTCCCACATATGCTAGACGGGACAAAGCAACTATTAAGCGCATAAAAAAGTAATTTTTTCTTTTTTGTAAATATGCAGGGACATACATTGACATTACGTAAATTCCTAAGTAAAAAGCACTTTTTGTTATATAAGCAAAGTATACAAGTATGATAGCAGCTGCCATTGACAGCTCTCATAAACAAAGATTGAATGTGTGGAAAATATCGTACGATGTGTGTGAAATTGAAGAGTCTACGATAGATCGGCGGTTTCAGAAAGTTATGTGCAAGGACAATGACGAAATGGTTGCGATTGACAACAATGTGACGACATATCAGCTGCTTTGGTGACTGTGACAATAGCGTATATGTACTTTAAGTAAGAGTTCGTAGAACCTTTAAAAAAATATGGTAAAGAGCTTTCTTACTCTACATTTCGGATGCTCTTCTTTTTCGTTTGGTGGATTACAGAGACTTTAGACGCCCTACACTACTTGTGATACAAGGATATAGTGAGCAAATGCGGATGTCTGCAACACCCAGAAGGGCTTAAAATAAACCTCCTTTTTATTCTACCGAAAGGGATCCTGAATCGAATCGATTTTGAAACTTCTCTGTCCCTCTGTCTGTTTGTCCTATCTTTTTGTGTTCAGCCTACAACTAGCAGTTTTTGAAATATTTAGACGTAATTTGATGTTTTGGCCAAAGACGAATCGGGTCCCATCGCTTTTTCGATCATTCACGTGCGTTAAACAAAGTGCGGTAGGGTATTTAATGGTGAAACGTTTGCTGGTATATTGCTGTCCCCTATTATTTTTTAATCGATGGCTGCACACGTGCATGAAGGCAGAAGTATTGATAAATATTTTGCAGTGATTTCTACGATCTGTCCATTGAAATCTATGACATTATAAGCACAACAGCTTTGCAATTTGTTTTCATCAATTCGTGCTTTACGTAAGAAATGTTGCACTGATTTCTATTTACTCCACCGGTAAGATTCTTTGAAGCATTTTTTGTTGTTTCAACAGATGTTACAATAATTCCTTTTTGTTCTTTTCCTTCCTGCAGTCATGTTTCTGCTTCTTCTGTTCAGTTTAAAAAGTCATTTTGTATTTTGTATATCGTTTAGCTTTTGAAAAATGCATTTTTATTGCAATTTAATTCCTTTACGATTACTAAAAATTGATGGACATTCGTTTTAACTTTAGTATCTTCGACCACTTGCACGGCAATCTTAGCTTTAATCGAATTTTCCCAAACGTGAAAATTGTTTTTATTGTTCTATCCAAAGACAGACGCGAAGTTTGAAAGTCGCAATATAAGGTTAACTATCATCGTAAACTTTTTATTATAAGAAATAAAACGGAAATTGCTCTTACGGTTACGTTTATAGACACGATGTCTTTAACTAAAAAAATACTAAAGGAGTGTATAACACAAAGAAATTTCATTTAAATGCTTTTGTTAGCAAGCGCTCAATTTAGTTTGTAGTCTTAATAGCAAACGATCGTTTCTTCTAAATTATGAAAATTAGGAAATTTCCGAAGCATTTGAAAAGTCATATGTCCTGGATAAAGTAATGAAGTTTCCAGGAGTATTAAGTCAAAAGGTTTTCGAATTGGCCTTAACGAGCTACGTTGCCAATCCAACAACATGATCCGTCGTCTTTTTTCTCACATCTTACTAACAGTTGGTTTTACTTAGCGTAACGGTAGCTGAATAAACAGATCATATCGTTTTGCGCCAGAACTCAAACACATCTGCATCTGCATGCACTCAAATGGGAAAAGGGGATTTGACTATAGATGTTCACACATAGTTGAACACATGGAAAAAAATATATTGCTTTATGGAGGATGCAAATGCATTCGCCGCTATGTTCACTATTGCTTGTTTCAGTGGAACATTAGCAAGCGTGCCCAGGTTGAAGCAGATCATGATGCACGATTCGCTTCTGACTCCAGGAAACACTAAGCCTAGTCTTTTTTACCGTCACTTCGGTCATACGACTTTATCCCTCTTGGACCGCGTCACGTCATTTTCGACTGTTGATGCTTTTCGTTATTATATTTCATAATAGTTCGCTTTTCTGCATTAGTGAACAAGTGCACTATAAAATCTTTGAGACTAAACTAAAATATTATTAACTTTACATTTCTCTTCTTCCTACCACATTAAAAACACATAAGATTGAGCTGTCGCGCAGCCAAGTAAATAAGACTCGCGAGTGCGGTCTGATCATAATTGATCGTATCTGTTATAGTGGGTGGTCTGTTGATAAAAGCACTTGCCGATCGGGCAAACACACTCTAAGCTGCAGCCATTCCCAATTTCTCTCTTATTCTTTCCCTTTTTCTATCCGAGTTCCACCCTGTTGCGCGTGTACTTGGCATTGCATAAATGATTGACCCTATTAAAGACAAGAAAAAAGAGAAGAAGACTTCAGCCGAAGTTGTTAATGCAGGCATTAAATTTATTATGTGCCTATATGATCATATGTATATATTATCAGGAACAACGACTACGCTTAACATCACTCGACGATGTTTAAAAGTTCATGTTACTCTGCGACAATACGCTTTTGCATAAGTTGTGGGTTGAAGGCCACAGTTCACCGCAATTCTACTCGAAATTTATTTACATTTTCTACTAACGAACTGAAGCAATTATTCATAGGATATGCAAGGAAATGAAGAAATTGCTATTTGAAGGCCGTTGCTTGTAGAGAAAAAATTGGAATTTTGATATGCTTTTCTTTTTTCACAGTTCACTTGTTTCTACTCAAAAGAAACTTTCATTCTCTGAAATGCAAATTTTTCACAATTAAGTCTTCCATCTGAAAGTCGCCGTGAGATGAACATGGTTTTCTTACCTAATTTAATTATTTTCTCATTACTAGGATCTTTGCATACTTTTCATACTAATCTTATTATGTTGCATATCTCTCTTAATGAAATTCGTTATTCTATTTCAACTTTTCTTTCTTCTAACATTTTTCGCATTTACGGCGACATTTTTCATCCTTCTTAATGTGCTTTTTTATACTCAGCACACAAAGCACGCAAATACATTCATTTTGGCAAACCGTTTCCAACACTTAGAAGGAAAGTGGACACGTTCTTGATAAGTGTTACTCTCTGGGTCGATTTAAGCATGTCCGTCTGTCTGTCCGCCTGTATAATGACCGTAATAAAATGAAGATATCACATTTTAAGGTAACGAAAACATTCTTCCACGCAGGTTGGTATTGAAAATGAGAGAAGTAAGTCAAGAGCCACGCCTACAATCGGATATAAACTGCAAATACCCATGTGTCGTAAAGCAAGAAGAAAATTAGGTGTTGTGCTCATCATTCACAAACTACAGGTGATCTTACAGTACCGGAATGAAAATGGGAAACATCCCACTGGGCCACGCCTAGTCAATATTCTAGAATACCAAAATTTCATGTTTTCAAATTTTTTTTTTTTTTTTAATTAAGATGGTGAGGACAGGCGATTCGGCCACAAACGAATGTAATTTTCCAACTTGTTTTAGTTTTGCAGAAGTAATCATCTACTTTACTACTCAGTTAAATATAATATGAACGCTTTTTGTCTTATGGCTCACTCATTGAGAGTAGTGTTGAGTGTGGCGCTCAAGGATTGTATAGCAGAATGACAGCTTTACTACAGTTCGGATTACAAAATGTTAATCAGAGAATACCACAAAGTGGCACAGAAACCCTGAAGTGTGGGCAACCCACACATTCATACATATCTCCGTTTACAGTGCACTCATGTCTAAAGGTAAGGCACGGGTGCTTATGCGCAAGTGAAGTGTGGATAAAGTAAAAAAAAAAAAAAAGAAAAGAAAATTGCGACCTTTAAAGGAAAATTAAATAAAATGAAAAGTAATGTTACACCTTAAGCCAATACATTAATATATATATACATATTTTTAATAACATTGATCTGTTGGAAATAAAATTGTCTCAAAGTGCATAAGAGAATAAAATTACTGCAACATATTTGACTATTTATTTTTAAAGATTTTCTTTAAAATTAAATTCAGCGTAGCTGGAGTATGAAGATTCCTTTTAGAATATTAAAGATTGAATGCACTGAAGATGAGTGGCAAGAGGCACAATTTTATTTGTATATCTCAGGTTTGTTATGTCCCCCACTGAAGAAAGTGCGCCTGCCGTATCCGTCACTAAATTTATGTGTACGCCAAAAAATGCTTGTCCGATAATTGAGACAAGGAACTAAAATACTGCTACAGAAGGAAGTCAGTGGGAAATAAAGCGTAAGTACTTTACACATACGGAACGTAAATCTGACCTAAACATATAATGAAATGCTTGTGTAAGTTGAGAGAAGAAAGGATTACGCTCTGCTCATTTTTTCTTTACCACATTCTTAAAAGAGTCTTTCGCACGATAGTGTGTCCCAACATTGAAAACAGAGCGGTCGGTCAACCTTGTATTCAACCATTCGTGCCAAACGACAAAGCGAAAGCAAAATTTTTCATACGTAGTAAAAAGCTTAAGCCGAACTTTCTGATAGTTAGGTTTAGCTAATACACACAACATTTGATTGGCCAATAGAGTAAAGATCCATTCATTATACAACTTGTTACATGGTAACGTACAAGCTGCACATACACATACACTCAACCCCGTTTTTGTGCGTCCTTTTTTTGTCCGTTTATGCACGGTCCCTATACACCAAATCACCTATTAGAACGATTTACCATCAATTCATTGCTACTTACGCGTAGCTGATATGAAATCAATGAAAACATGAAAACAACAAGTAAACTACAAAGCAACAAGTGCGCGATGGCTAAGATAAGACGACAGAGTTAGATGTCATATGTCGTAGTCCTCAAAGCGTAGAAAGACTTTTAAAATGGCTATAGTGATGAAAACGATCACTCAGTGATAAAATAATTATGCTTGGGAAAAAACATTATGGGGTTGTGTAAAATATATATTAAGTCCACGTTAAAGTTGCAAGCAGCTAATATTTATTTATTGATGCTTTTCCTCCAATCCTAATGCACTAAGTAACTTTATTACTCTTACTACACTTTAAAAATATATTTAGAATTCTCCAAACACTTACTATGCCATACAACACTTGTGGTCATAGTATATTCAGGTTGCGTCAGGCGAACATATGGTACATGGGAGGGCGATTGTTTGTTGTACCGATCGATTCGTAATTATTTTGCAAAGCCTGTCTGTCCGTCTGTTCTGTAAATTTGCGCCTAATTCTGCGAAATTTCAAATAGCACCGTAGTTGGGTTCAGTTAAAAACCGTACACAGCTCTGTCAATATTGCTCCGCCAAGGGAACAACTGCGACGCAGTGTTCCTACTTTGTCTCAAGTCTTTGAAACCGTAACCTGAACATTCATTGAATTTTAAAGCTTCAATTAATTGCCACATAAAGTAAAGGTATTATTATAAAAAGAGAAGGTGAAATGGAACTTGGACTAGCGTCGATTTATGGCTTGACGTTAGTATTAAGCAGCAGTCAATGGACTTGCTCGAACAGAAATAGTCATAACTGTCTAATTGACTCGCCCACAATGCAAAAAATACTTTACAAATCTTAATAAAAATTGGTGACGAAAATGATTCAAGATTTGTTCTCAGCTTAACGTAAGGCATTTTCTTACGCTATGTCGAAGCTACACAATAATATACAACCTAATGTGGTCCTTAGAGCACTTCAACTGGCCAGCTTTTTGCATTCAATAATTTGTAGTTTGCAAGTTTTTGGATCTATAAAAATATTTTATTGAGTAAAAGAAACGTTGCTCTTAAAACAGGCTCTTACTTGCATGCACATACTGGCTTATCTACGAAGCATTGAAAGGAAAAGCGGCAATTGTTGTCGCCACACAGCGTACAAGTTCTGATCTATAGATTGTTTGAAAAAACTGAAAATGTTTCATAAAACATAAAATGAAGGAGGAGTGATGAGAAAGTGCAAAAACGTGTGTTTTTGCTAGCAAGTGGGAAAGAACGAAGGTAAATACGTCTGGTGTGTCTGCCAAAAAAATTCATTGAACGTACGCATTAAATGAAAGTTTCCGTGTTTTCGCTTTCCTTTTTTGCCTTGGGAATAAAAACTACTTGTTTCTGAGTGCATAAAAGAACACAATACATAAGTTGGCACGTAAGAGATTGAATAGGGTTTTTGACTTGTGTAAATGAAAAAATGAGAAAAAGTTATTGAGTGGGTGGCGACTCCATTTTTGTTTTGTAATAACAGAAAACGTAGAAGAAATATTTTTATTGACTCTCATATCCGTCATGGGTAATAAAATTTTTTACTTGCTGTGGATGATCACAATGGACGAATGTGAATGTATTAGTTCTTTTATATCAGGAGTAGCAACAAGTAGTACACGTAAGCTTCCCCATAAAATATATATTAGCTTCAGTGAAAAGTTCAAACGCTTACATTCATACCAGGCTGGTCAATATGACCTTTTTGAATGAAAGAATGAACGGGGATACAAAATTCCGATATTTTTTAAGAATTATTAAACATATAGACATAAAGATCTTGAAATCCCCATAACCAGGTTTTGTGATAACGTCGACATACACGTATTTCTACTGTCAAAACGAGCCATTATTTTAATGAAATCGCTCAAGCACACAAATAAACATAGGAAGCTGAAACTTGGCACAAATAATCCTCTATCGATTACGAATATGAAGTTAGAAACTAGGCGTGACCTGTTTACATTTACGCTCACAACGTAGAAAAAACTGATACAAGCTGGGAAGAACAGCGATGTGTTCTCCTTATTTTCGTATGTTCGTTTGATTCCGTCTAAGCACCTACGATTCAGATCGTAGTTCAAAAATGGTTTCCAGCGACAACTAGCGACAAAGTTTGAAATCCAATTTATTCCCAACTAGAAAAAAATTCGAGATGTACTGGAAAAAAATTGGCATTAAGTTATTAGTCAACCGATCAAGATCAATTTTGCAACGAATCAGCAGTGGGGATCGAAACCCATAAAAAAATTGGAAATTTGGATTAAAAAGATCTATTTTATAGACCGCCTTCGTATACGGGAGTTGCCATGAAAAATAAGCCCTTATGTGGCGGAAAAGTTTAGTTTATAAATTTTTATGAAAAAAACAGGTGAGAAACAAGAAAATACTTACTAAGTAAATTAAGTTTTCTAAATATGGATCACATCGGCTGACGTAACGGGCATACTTCAATATCACGGTTTTCATGAAAAGTAAGCCTTTAGATGAAAATACGGTGTGCAGGGTCTTGAATGATCAGTCTTACCCGACTAAAATGTTTTTACTTGTTTTTATTGAGTTCTTTCACTCCGCTTTCGCCGAACTTGAATAAATGATGTGCAATATAACCAGTTTGCTGTGTGCTTCGGCGCTACAAAGATAAAAACCCAGATAGTTGTTATTCTTAAAGATATATATTTTGATTAGCATGTAGCAGATTACCTAACAAGTGGAAAGCAAAAGTTGTACATATATATATATATATATATGTATCCATATCTATTGCATTCATTAATTAATTGTTGTCAGCATAATTCGAAAATATGTGCAGCATTTTTGATTTTGTATTCTAATGAACCTCAATTCATATCTGCCTCGTACGCACATTCTGAGCTCCCCTCTATTGCAATGCAATCTTTGCAAACTTTTACGCACATTAACTAATAACGTTTTCATTATTAAGTAATTTAATCAAATTGAAATTTATTATACATTCAAACGTACTCTTGTTTGATGTGACATTTATCATTACAACCATTTATTTCTATTAAAGTGATTGCAATATGTGCTGTTTGTATGCTCACATAACACTTACTATACAATTTTAATGCACAGCAAGCTTTGCGCTCACTTATTCTATACAATCAATGTACACAAAAGTTAATTAAATTGCAAGGAAATGCCATTCATTTGATCAATTAGCGCAGTAACGTAATCAACGAATGGAAGTCCCAGCAATTATTAGATAATTTATATTATGAAAATGCCAAGACAACTTTCAAAAAATTATTAGAATATGTTTAGCTGACTACAGATTTATCTAATGTTTTGAATTGTACCTCACTTACGTATATTTTAAAGTTTACTCCACAGAACTTTATTAATCTTCACTTTTCAGAAAAACGTTACTTGGATAAGTTTTTCAAGATCTACTTTATCTGCGGGCCGGTAAAGTGAACCGATCCAATCGAGTAAACTCGGTAGCTGTCCACTACCAACTCACTGTAATACGTTGTGCGTTTACACCTGTGGATAAGTCGTGCATTTTCCTTACTACCATAATAAAAGAGCTTCGATCGTAGAATTGCTGTCGATTACAATCAACTTTACTCACTATTGACATCTGCAAACCAACCCGAGTTCTCTTTCCCTGCTCTAACGAGAACCGTCGATTTATTGTTCCTTTCCCCATTCACTCGTCTTTGACTTTTGGCCGGACTTTTATTTTAAATGATAACACCATTTGACTGAGTTGTACTTGACTAGACCGTAGAAAAACGATCGATGATGCGATCAACGGTCCCCTTTTTTTAGCGTAATAAAATCTAAGACCGAAGCTTTGGCATCTAAAGTCTTAATTGAAAACTCTACTGCGCTTGAGATTTGAACCCACGATCACTGAGTTGTTAGTGGAGATTCTTTGCCTTCGGCCACTCAAGCGGATATACACATAAATTTGTTGTTTCTTTACTTTTACATTATAAAAGTTGATCCTACTGTTTCGCTTCACCTGTTCGGCCCTCATTTCAGTGGAGCTGAATTGCTTGTAAGTAAATAAATTTAAGCAAAAATAAGGTTCAAATTAGTGACTAGTTTTTCAAAGAATTTGATTTGATTTTTTTCTAATTTGTTCTATTAATGTAAAAAAAACGCACACTCACTCATCAGCATACAGCATACCCTGTATCTTGATTTAGTGCTTACTTCAATTCTGGTGCATATTATAAATTTTTCTCATTTTTCTTATTTTTTTTGGTTTTACTACAATTATTTTGTAGCTTATATTCGGCTAATGACTTGTTCTATAGCGGAATTTAATAAACAGATAAAGAAATAAATAAAAGAGAGCATCCTTAGACAGAGGGAAGTATCATGGCATGTCTAGACATCGAACAATTCTGATTAACGTAGAGACTTGGCAAATACTTATAATAGGGTGCCTATGATCACCCATGTGTCAAATTTATATTCTCGTAGGGCGTGGATCTTCCGATTGCCAGAAGAGTCAACTGGGAAAAACTCGATTGGTTCTTTGTAACTAATGATAGCCCGAGGCTCAAAAGTAAATATCCCAACTGATTAAGGCATAGTGCGATTTTCCGGAATATCGGTAAATTTGATGTCTAATCCATCAGATCAATTAATAAAAGTGAAAAAATTGTTAGAACTGAAAGGTATTATGTAATGATTTTATTTTTTATTATTTTCATAAAGAATGGAACAATAATTGCTAGGGACGACCTGTTGGTAAGTAATCTTTTTATCTCCAATCGGCTAGCTGAAGGAAATTGACGATGACGTGATACTAAGAAGTGAAAAAATTACATAAACTATTCTTTTCTTGAAAATCAATCGCGACTAATTATGTTAAGCATAGTTTTCGAAACATTCACTTTCTGATGTAAAGTTTGTATTAAAACAAACAAACTGCTAATAAGGGGAGCTGTCAAAACGAAAGCGAGTATTGAGCTTAAGAGATAATTATATTTCAAAATATAAAAATACTTAATAAAAATAAATGTAATAGGTCGAGCATACAAACAAATTTCAACAAATTTTTGCTCATCCTGAAGTCGTTACATCTCAATTCAAATTCACAGCAACGCGCCGTCCATACGCCACAAGATATGTTTTCATTTCAAACATTTCCTCCCGCACAAGCACAATTTCCTTGCATTAATATTTACTCAATAGTTTCTCAAAATTCAAGGAAAAAGGAAAAATATGTATATTTATTTATACAAGTGCTTCTTCCCCCATCATTTCTTTTCATCGTCGATGTAATAAGAAGTAAATCGTTATTTCTTTCTTTGGTTTGGTTTCACAACAAAAGAATACCTTTCATATAACATGTATAGCATTATTATATAACACTGAGTAGAAAACATGAGGGGTTTCTTTATTGGAAAGATACGCCTTGAATATCAATACAAATACTTTTTCATTATGTTGCCAGAACAGTCATTAAAATCATTAATTCCTGTTTGTTTATTTGTAAAAATTAGACCGCATTTTCTTGTAAAGCTTTAAAACAACTAGCGATGTCTTTTTAAGGGCTTTTCTCAACTCAAAAGGCCTCATTATAATGAAACGGCTTTCTCATCCTTAGGAGCTATACTATGTGAATAAGGACAGCCATAAGTGTAATTTCTGTACATATATGTCAATGAATAAGTACGGCACTATATAAGGTTGCATTCTCGTGATGGAAAAAAATGGGTTGTTTTGTCATAAGACTAGCGTCGCTTTAGACCTCTTAATATCGAGTAAACTTAACTTTTTCAACTTTTTACGAGCCTTTAAGGCAATTGGCAAACCCTATGCTTTTGTATGTACACAAACAAGTAAAATGACATTCACGCCACTCTAACCTTGTTCATATAACACCTTTTCAAAATAAGGCGTCGCAAGAGAAGTAGTCAGAAAAGTACTCCGATCCCAACATTTTGCAATAACGTTCGTTCTTGGGTCAAAACACGTCAGTGTACAAAATTTTATCAAAGTATCTCATAGATTACGACCTCATATTAAAATTTGAACAAATATACCTCGAGGCCTATCAAAACACCCATGAGGATAGTTCCCCATGAAATTTCGGGGTAACCAAAGACACCACAAAACTCCCCGAAAGGCCGTACCCATCAAGTCAGATGGGTAGGGCATCCTCGTATCAAGAGCAATCCTGCTCTAGGGTTTCCAACAGTTAGTCAAGCGAAGGAAGATTTGACAGTACGCTATGTGCCATTTTCAAAATTTAGTTTCCACTAAGGAAGAGAAAAAAATGTACAAATAAATAAACAAAATTATAGAAACAAGTAAACTTCAACAACTGAAGACTCAAAGAAAACAACAAATCCGCAAAACACATAAACCATGAACCAACAAACCAATAAAACAGCTACACACAACCATGCAGTTTATAAAGCAAGCCAGTCATGCAGTTCTCAAGTCAGCCCAACGCCATCCAAACTGACTTACAGTCGTTGGCTGTGGCTGTGTGTGTGTGCTTGTTTTAGAAAAAGTTTGTCTTTTCTTTCTCGTTATATCCATTAAATATTAACAATGTTGAAAGCAATTTTACCGCCTATTTATTTCGTTAACTAATTTAAAATTAAAACTACCGACGTAAGTATATACCTACTTCCAGCAACAAACGGTAATTTAATTTTTCTTCTGGAACTGCCAAAGTAAAAAAAATGAAAACGGGAAGTTATGAAGTTGGACAGAATGGACGTGCAAATCTACAAAAAGCGCTGATATGAGTTCGGAGACATGGATAGAGAGTTTGAAAGAGTATCACTCACTTCGAATAAAGACTACAAACACATAACGCATAAATTGTAGTCTTGCGAAAAACTTTACGCTAGAGTGACGGGAGCTTCTCTTCTATAAAAATAAAATAAAATATAATTCGACCTTTGAATAATAGCGATAATTAAAATAGCCCATGCCGAAGTCTTATAGTAAAAGATTGTTTATTGCTTTTGTTTTGCGTGAATAGCCTGAACTCCGTTGTAGTATTGTATCCAAACTGCATTTGTTAAGTTGATCATATTAAGTCTGTGGAAGAAGTTTTTTTTTTAATTTGCTTTGCATGGCTTGGGATGGAGCTCGGCCGTACCATTACCATCTTATGAGCTTAAGCTCATACAACTTCTAACTTTGGCGAATACACACACTTGGTTGGCCGTCTCATTTAATATAAGTAAAATTACTACCAAAGTAGAGTTAGTCGCGGGCTCCAGCAACATTAAACCGTAATCATTACTTTATAGAGCTGCCCGATTATGAGATGACTGATCCATTTCGCGCTGCATGTCGTTCTTGTAAGGACTGCTGTAGTCTTCATGATATGACTCCGCCGTCATTTCTAAAAATAAAAAATGCAATTTTAAATTAAAATGCCTGACTGTTGCTGTTCGTTGCAGTTGCTAAGATTTAGTTTTCTTGTTATTATACGTAAGCATACATTAGGTCCACTTATGGTGAAAACCGCTTAGTAATGCATTCTAGGGCTTTTATGTTTGGGAAATTAATATTTTATGCACTTATCTAACAATTACGAACTTATGGCATTAAATAACCATTAAGTGCATAAGTTAGAGAGAGAGCATTGAATAACTGAGACTTAAGTCGTTTCCTATTTCTTATTGAACGGTACCCTATGTTATGCTATGTAATTTACTTAACTAACTTTGATTAGGTAAATAATAACAACAATAAAGAGATAATCCTATGATCAGATAGTTCTGATTCGTCTGATCTGTGGTAAGAAGAGTGCGGACGGGCAGCAAACGGCGAAAGCCAAGAAACAACTTCACTGAAGCAACTTCCGCTTGCATATACAATCTGTTACATTACGTTCGAAAGGTAGAGCATTCCAAAAGTCCAAGTCCAAGATGATTCTATATGTGTGTTAAACACAAGACTTATTGAGTGATATTTTAGTTACAGCAAACTACTGAATACAACGTCTTCCACTTCATTTTTTTTTCCTTCATTGTAACGAAACTATTTAATGTTTGGAATTCCATTTAGTACTCTTACTGAAAATCAACTGCTTGATAAATTGTCATCATTTGTCGTGTCCTTAAACTTTCTTTTCTTAATATCTCCCTCGTACCCTATCCCCTCTCTATTCCCATTTTCTCTTAATGCCTGCGATGTGTCGCTCGTCAACTTAAATGACTACTAATTACATGAAATTTAATAACTATTTGTGTGATTGAGAATAATTCATATACACGCACAAATACAAGCATATATATTCCACGTAAATCCTTACAAAATAAATTTCAATTTAATTGAATTCAAAATATTATACATTTTCACCCTAATTATGTGTACACGTCTGAGTGCATTTACATCCCAATGCGCAAAAAAAAGAAAACATTCATTAAACTTTGTGTGATATAAATATAAATTGAATGTTATATTATTATGATTTTCATAAAGCCGCAAATTACAAAATATTCGTTAATATTTGTAAATTTGTTTTCGACTATAATTTATTCTTCCATTCTGCACAAACCACAAACCCGTAATATAGTATATTACGTATACATAAATTCAGGTCAAATGCGATAAGTAATTTATTTGACCTTCAAACTTGGAAACAAAAAAAATTCAAAACTGCTCAATGTCATAAACTTAATTGCGAAAGAGCAAAAAAAAATTAGAAACAAAATGTTATACATAGTTGTGTTGTCAAGTTGTATGTAACTCAGCGCATATACCCGACTGTTCAGGCATTGCCATAAAAATGCAATTCTAAATCATTTAATATAAATTGACATGAATATTGAATAAACAAAACGATTTTATTATTCTTATCACAGATAATGACTGAATGGCTAAATTGTTTTGACTAAACAATTAATTTTCATATTTACAGCCATCACCAACAGTTATGAGCGATAAAATCTTAAATCTCGATTTGCGAAAAATTACATCGGATGTATTGTGCTAATCCATCTATCCGGTTGTTATTCGACTTCTTGATGTCTCTGAAATCGCCTTATGACGACCAATAACTGTTCCCTTTTATCAGTGCCTGCCAAGTGTGAATACATCATCGCTTCACTTCAATGCAATCTCCTTAAAACAAGTATTCGTGGAAGGAAGGAAGTCAGCAGATAAAAAGAAGATGCGGACCTAATCTCCCAATTCGCATTTCTTTAAAAGAGGCTGTGACAGCTATGCTATGAAGATCGCAAGTACATAAACTCGGACTTTTAGAAGATCCTGTGAAATATTTACAGTAAATTTCAAAATTAACATCGTATCACGCCCATTTTGAAACTACAACTATAAACAAGAGACAAGATTTAACTTTGCTACGTAAAGTATCTCAGTCCTGTAACATGAATTTCAGAACAATGAGGAGCAGAAAGATGACCAGGTAAGAGAGGACGAAGGTGAGAAACGTAAGCACCACTTCAATCAACACTTAAACTACCCCTATGGTATTGTCATGGTCATCATCTTTTGTTTTTTACTACAGGAGAAAAGCTGTGGCCGCTTTTGGATGGTCCTTTGATCAAAGCTTAAATAATCGCGCGTTTTGAGAGTTTGCATATCTCAGATGTAAAGCAAGTTCATAATCAACTAAATGTGAAAATGATGTTTCATCTCTTACACCGAACCGCTTTATCATAAAAAAAGAAAAAAACTTCAAAAAAGTGTAGAAAATGAACTACCAATGCTCTATAATTTAAGGTTGGCGTGGATGATTTGCTCCTCCTTAGCAGAGGTCCTATAGAATCGTCCATAGAGTCTAAGCGGACATTTTAACCATTGTATCCTTTATAGTTCATGCACAATTTATAACGAACTTAAATTTGTGGCTTTTGAAAACAGAAATGATCTTAGTTCCTTTTGTACTGCTGGTCCTATGAGCTATTTTTCCTACATTCACTACCAACCTTCTCCCAATGCTTCTGTCAAATTTGAAGCCAGTATCTTAACTTTTGTAACCGGAAGAATGTTTAGCTCAGACAGACTTGCAGAAATGCAGAATGGTGGATGGACGGATGGACGTACCTAGATCGATTCACGGTTTGATTTTTATCAAATGTGTTATAATATATGATTAATTTATCTTTTCTTATTATAAAAGTATTAGGGGTCTTCCATTTTTAATACTGGACCTCGTTAGAATAATTCGGGCTCCTTTAGAAATTGTAATTAGAAAATTGCTTTTCAAACGCACATATAAAATAAAATTGAATTAGAAAACAATTAAAAACATGTCTTGTGTCTTTCCTATGCTGAGCTGCAAGGTAGAGCAACATGAACTCCAACCAATATCGCTGAACTATAGGAATCGGTCGATCAAGCGTTTGAAACTCGATTAATATAAAAACTTTTTATGCAAAATTATTTACCACAATATACGTGCGTAAATGAGACATTCGAGCCTGTGGGCTAAGTGTAGTAAAGAATTTGTAAAACCATACCGTATAATGAAGTTTCGACCTTGTTCCTCCAAATTATTGCAGATTTCTTTTTATTCGCGGCACATCTCAACCAGATCGCTCAAGTTTTCTAAAACAGGATATGCATAACATACAACCAAACCACATTGATTCATGAATGACTTCATAAGGTACATCAACAGCAAAGCCATTGAAATTATTCAACGTGCATCAACAAGTCAGTGTACGTCACATTTCCCATACAAGACACGTACAAAGAGCCAGACTACTTATATAAAAAAATCAAATTCATCCAATCGCGCAGACGAAAGCATATCATACAATTGCAGTATAAATTGTCCATGTCTGAACATTACTTTTTTATATACGCCATCCGACTCTGGAACTCACTACCAAGCTGCATCCATAATATCGCCGACACTGTGAGATTTCGTAAACAAATCTACTTGCATTTTGCAGTGGATTGAAATTTCAGTTACTCAATCTCCGAACAGGGATGGGTATGACTGTACAGTGCTAGTTACTACTACTATATATATCATAATTTATTTAATACGTATTACCTAATATTTTCTCTTAACCACCATATACATACTTTTTTTTTTTTTTTTTTTTTTTTTTTCAATCTGCTTGTTAGTAGGGCCCTAATAAATAAATAAATAGACATAGCTAAAGCTCTTTCTTGTACTCATAGGTATGTATATACATATGGAGTTGAAGAAAATTCGTTTGGTTTTTGTTTTTGCAGCGAATAGCTAAGAATAATAAGTTTTACTGAATCTATCTGCGGGCTATTTTTATTTCACACGTTTCAGTTATTTGAGAACACACATCATGTTTATTTAAGTGGCCGTGTACTCTCACACTTATCAAATAATTAGGTTAATTATATACTCACGTACATAGATGTTTCCTAATGCCTTGGATGTGTATTTCATAACACTAGAAAAGCATGTACGGAAAATTACTATCTAATCGAAATTTCCTTGTAGCAAACAGGGCAGCGAAGTTGTTGGTGTCTTTGGAAATTACTGGCAATGTGCTCGAAAGCTACACACGTAAGAACTATCTAATAACGAAAGGAGAGGAAATTAAAATACTTGAAAATAGAAGAAAATGTTTTTTAAGAAATATTTATCGATCTTTTATCTTTAAGTTGTTGTGTTAAAGTTATTCTGGTAAAAAACATATCCACAGAGTGCGTTTGTTTTACATACCCAACACGCGTTATTTGCTCCCTTCCCTTTTGTCTTCCCCCTTATTGTAATGAAGGATGTAAGAAGAGTCGAAAAAATTTTGGGAAATTTTTCGCCATAATAACCCGCAAAAGTTTCTCGAGTTCTAATTGCAGCTTTTACTTACAGCTTTTTGTTTTGGATACTCTAAGCGTTCATGCATGACTTCAACTTCATTCCCACGCAAGGATATATCGGTTGCATATTACAAACCCCTTAAAGTGTTGTACAAATATTTTTGCATTGTTCAGGCTTCAGTATGAATACGTATTGCTTAGTACGTAAAGAGCTTAGCTACGAAGTCGGCTTTTCTGGGATCTGTTTCCAGTGCGGTAGAAACGAACTGTAATTGCAATTGGAGCGCGGATGCAACTATAGTACTTGTACGATGGGTAAACAAGTAATTCCATCGTAGACACCCATCCCACCTCTCCCCCTCTACTCGCTGTCCACACACTTTATCCTTTCTTTCCTGCTTCTTTCTCTCTGGACATCAACGTGTTTGTTACTCATAGAGACGAGATGCTCTTTTAGTGTCTGATCCCAAAAACAAATATTGTCTGCCATAGAAACTTTCAAAGCAATATTTAGTACATAAACCCTAAACACGGCTTGGAGAAAATGTGCAATTCAAAAATGGTTAATAATTTACTACAACAATTTGCAAAGGAATTAAGGTTTAATTCCTACAGAGGAATTATACCGATTGTCAATGGGATTCTTGCTACACCACTTGCGGTACACGACTATATTAAGTTTGTGCGGAAGTGCGCTACACCTACAAGCATTTGAGACATACTCATCTTTGATTGTAATGTTTGTCTGTCTGTCTTGTTTTCTTATGTTGAACCCAAAGGTGTCAATTTTTGAGATATTTTGATGAAAATTTTTATACCGGCATGTTTTGAAGCAAGGAGGAGCGTTCGTGAAAATTGGTCGGATCGGACCACACTTTCGACTACTTGCCTTGTTTTGAAACAATGGCGGCCCGTGGCCCATTAGAGTGTTTCTATTCGTTTTTCCTTTGAAATTCGCGCTCCGTTTGCGGTCATCTTCGAAGCAAGCTTCTCAATTTTTCGCTTCAATCGTAATTTACTTAAACCAGTGTGCTTAACCTCTGACAAATTGAGAGTAATGTGCGGTCCATTATTACGCCTTTGCTTTTATTTATACAATGTATGTTTAATAACTTTTACAAATGTTTTTTAAGATTAATTCTTTTATTACTTACTTACTTTATTCCCGTTTTGTTTTGTACGACAATTTTTATATTAGATTCTTAACTGAAACAATCACAACATTCGTAAAATTCTATGCGAAATGTCACTCGAAAATTTTATTAAAGTATTGTGCAAAATACATAGCGCAGCTAAGTTGAAAGCAATAAAAATCACAATTCAGTGACAATGCAATAATTTAGACCAGCACAACGCCATTATGTCAAGTTGGCAATGACAACATAAGTGTCAGTACAGTTGTGAATCTGGACACAAATGTGTTAATATAACTTTCCCCTCATAAAACCGTTGACTCGTTCCCGTTCCGTGTTTTCTAGATCCGTATTGTACGACTCACTTCCACTACACGATGAATGTGAGCCATTCACAGCCTAAAGCGATTACCTTACGTACAATTTTTCTTAATAATTAGGTTTAAGGCGCTACATGGCGACGATATTATAATAACAAATGTTTTAGTTCTATAAGATAGAGAGAGAGAAAGAGAGATGTGCTTAAAAATTGTCACCCTTGTACTTAGCGTGTTACACGGTCACCGTGACAGTCTTTCCACCATCCGTACCAATCCGTCTTTTATGAAGACCAGTTATAGATGGGTACACTGTAAACATGTCCCGTCTCCCTGTCTGCAAGAAGTAAAAAGAATACGCGCTTTTAATACCTTAATAATGAAAACAATATTTCGCTTGTAACTGTGAACCAAAAATTTGCTTGAGTGGGAAGAAGTCCCGTAATATATGCAAAACTTTATTTACATTTAGCTTTGGAAAATTTAGAAGTTAGACTAACTATAATCTAGAAAAGAAATTAGATTTTAAAACTCCTTTGTAAATTCATTCTAAAGCCATTAAAAGAAAAAAGAAAGAAGTACTTGCCTTAAAACGGACTTTGGATACCTTGCAGCTAAAGCAAATATAAATAAAAATCACTTTAGCAAAACAATTTTTTTGAACACGCCTTTTAAAGAATTAAAAAAAAAAACAAGAAACAATCACGAAAATTTAAAAATCCAAGTCATTTCCAAATCCTTTTGAAAATTTGCAGGCGATATCTTCATTTTCGCCAACAGGAAAATACTTACCACCAATCCTACACAGTTGAGCTGACAGACAAATGGATCGACGAACATGTTTAGGTGCATTTCAAACTGGAAACTGCCCAGGAATTTATATACTTTATGGGGGTTTTCAAGCTTGTTTCCGTGCCTTATAAAAATAATGGAAAAAAATTAAATTTTAATACACTATTCTAGTAATAAACAAAAAACCAATTTTTTATTCCTTTTGAAAATCAGAGGTGTTCTTAGCTTAGCTTAGCGGTGCTGTGAGCGTGTCCTTCGACCGATTTGGCCCACCAACCTGCGTACAAGAACTTCCAATGAAACTTGAAGTCGATCGCTTGGCTTTTGCAGCAAGGAGAATGTTTACAAGAGACATTACACAGACGGACAGACGGACATCTATCGATGCGTAATTGGATGTTGATCAATAATGTACATATTGTAAGACTTTCGTAGACTTTGTAAGATTTCTGAAGCTTCCTTCTGGGCGTTGCTTAGGCCTCTATCATCGGTGATGGGTATAAAACAGATGTGCAATGCTTCAGTTTTCTGCAGAATATAAATACTTTCAATGCTCTCCGGTATATATTGTAAAGAACAGAACACATTAAACGATGTTCATGGGCTAACGCCTAGCGTTAGTTCGCCAGGAACTTCCAAGCGTCCTATGTTGCTATAAATTTGAGTGCTTTCCGTCTTCTTTCTTTACCGTTTGTGCACAAACCCTAAGACCGTCCCGGAAAAGCTAAACAATACTCGATTTTCTTTAATTTAACATAAAAACTACTTTAAACCTTTGGTTTAGAAGATAATTTATAGATTGCGTAACTCTATTAATCTGCTAATTACTAAAGAAATTCTTGTTAGATCATTTATCTTTAAAGTTCAACGGTGTGGCTAATCCGTTTGGCTACTTTCTTCTAACCTTACTCTGCATGGCGCTTTACTTTTGAAATTTATCGGTTTATCGCATATGAAGCAACTTATGGCGGTTGAATCAACAAGACAAGGGGAATGTTCTTTCCATTTGCTGTAAGCCAACTTTTTAAAACCGTTTACCCCCGTGTCACCAATCCGTGTAATCATGGCATTCGGGAGTGGCGGTGAGCCTTTAAAACTTCAACTGAGATAATTCTACTTTTTCGCAAGTTGTCCCTTACAGTTAGAGCATAAGAATTAAAGAAAAATTCAGAACATTATATACAAGACCAGAAAAGGCGTGGGAGTGAAACTAACTTGTGGCTTTCGATCTCACAATATTTCTGAGCAGTAAAATCGCAGATGTATGACCACTGCCTTCCTATCCTCCCGTAGAGAGACTTTTGATCATAACAGCAACAACAAAATTATCTTGTAATACATTGAATTATGTCTTGCTATGCATAAAATGGAAAAACGTTTTCATTTTCTTTCTTATTGTTTTCATAACAGATTATTAATGCATGCAAAATTCTGGGCTTCTCTAGCTTCTCATAATTGGCTTAAAGTTTAAAAAATCATTACCCGAGAGAAAAAAATGTGTTATAAAATTTTCGGATTATTTTTATTGGGAAATTTGGAAAAAGCGTAGATTTCCATTAAATTAATATAACATCTCCGGAAAATAAATTTTGCTAATCTCCCTTTCTTTCCGTGCACTACATTGCCAGATAATTTATTGACTGAAACCACAAAATTGCTAAATTTTCCATAAAATAAATGTTTATAGAGTGTATCCGTACAAAAAGGAACACATGATGCTGTTTGTGTATATAAATGGTTGTGGAATGCTTTTGGTTTTTCCTTACACAACACCAATAAATTGCAAAAACAATTGCAGTTAATTTATGATATAATAATTTATTGACATTTGTTTACCTTTACTTGCACACACTACTTCCTTGGTTTTGTTTTTAGATATTGACCGACACAAATCGAAATTTTCCTAAAAGCACTAATTGTTGACCTTAATTGTATTTTCGAGCGTACGTAAAGTATTTTTGTGCACAGGCGTCCCTCCTATAGCACGTCTAATCTGCACCGCTCTACATGAAAGCTCTGTTATATGAAATCCGATCATTTCTCTATTTACAACAGGATACGATATAGAATAATATTATTTAAGCTAAGATATATAATGTAAACCGGGACAATGTGTACGGTGTTGTATCGAGACTTGGTTTCTGTTATATTCAAATCGTTTTGTACGAGAATTCGCAATAATGTGAACTGTGCTATATCGAGACCAGGTCTTAACACGCACAATTTTACGATAGCTTAAATTTCATTCCAAACCGAAAATTCAGTTAACTTCAAATTAAAAAAAAAAAAAAAAGAAAGTAAAACACAACAAAGAACTTTAGAGTCGGGCACTACTTTGCTTAATGCAATCATTCAATCATTTTTGGTGATAGTATACCGAAAAAATATTCGTTATTTTTATGTAAAAACGTACTTTTCGTGAAAGCCCTTATATTGGAGAACACTCAAAACGTCAACTGATGGCTCCAACTGATGGCAAACGTAATTTGTTTGTCAAAGATTTTATTATTTTCCAGTTGCTTTCGTCTTACGAAACTACACATTAGACTTTGTCGTCAGAGAAGGAGTTGCTTTTCTTGAGAGTCCTTAGAAGGACTTGCTTTTCTTGAGAGTCCTTAGAAGGACTTGCTTTTCTCGAGAGTCCTTATATGTGGTAGGATGTAAAAAAAACACCTATGTAATCCAAATTTGTAGGAAATATTTTAAGAATTTGCGCATTTTATTGGGCATACGCCGTAGAGCATTGTATAGTCGGCCTTGGCAAACCACAATGGGTTTATCTGTATGTGTATTAATTTCATATAGCATCTCTTTTTTTTGTTCATACGTCGAAGACTTATTTTACTGGACTCAGAAAGGCAGAAAAACTCGTGATCGTTTAAAAGATTTGATGAATCTTTCGAGCCATTGGGGAAAGGAAAAGCTTTCGCTGCCTATCGATGGA
Source organism: Glossina austeni (assembly GCA_000688735.1). Taxonomy (NCBI): domain Eukaryota; kingdom Metazoa; phylum Arthropoda; class Insecta; order Diptera; family Glossinidae; genus Glossina; species Glossina austeni. The sequence goes on along the minus strand of KK502436.1, from coordinate 30,378 downwards.
GAAACAGTAATAACCTTGGAGGTGCTCTACATATATTGCTAGCCTGACCGCTTTAATTGGTCCCTGTAGTTGGCGGGGTGTCAACATTGGCATTGAAGTAGTGAAGTAGTGAGCGTGTGCGCATGCGTGTGTCATTGTTTCGATACATCGGACCCCGGATTACGGTCAGCCGTTCGCCGATCTCCCTAAAAAATAATAAGAGTTGGTCGGAATAGCAAACAGATAAGAGACAAGTATTTCCTGTAAGTATATGTTTTTAGAAAATAAAAAAGCCGAGTGTTGTTGAAATATTAATTAAATTACTTGGAGGATGATCGTCGATGTTTGCGATTTAAATTGCCACAATATATGAGAACTATTGCCAACTCGTACATTCTGCTTTCAATGCACAAACTATTTGATTCTTAACAACGCTTCCAAGTGTATGCAGAACAAAATCGCTTTGTGTGATTTGTTTTTGGTGAAAGAATTAAAGGGCTTTCTTTTACATTCCATAGTGGACAAGTGACTCTGTAAATGCACTTAACTCAAATCCTTGTCAGTTCATGAAATAGAAAAAAGAGATTAGTTTCGTTAAATCCCTGTCAATTGTTGGCACAAATTATGGAATGTCGGAATGAAATTGCAATCCGTAAAAGGTAAGGTAAGGGGAGGGGAAAGGGATAGAGATAAAGTGAAAAACACAAAAAGTCAAACTATTCTACGGCCTTCTATTCAAACAAGTGCCGAGTTATAAAACAATTGTGAAGGGTGGAAATGTGAAAAAAGTTCAAACAAATTTTTAATTATTAAACTTTAGCTGCAGGTGTAAAAAAACGAGCACATTTTGTAATGAAAAAAAAATAAAATTCAATACCAATTATAACTTCTATAAATGGTACTTATATACCTATGTATATATACATACATATATATATATATGTATCTATCATACGCGTTTGTGTGTTTATATGGAGTTTAATTAAAATTTTGTTTTACACGTATACGACAATATTCACTCAGCCACTCACTAAGCTTGTTTGGCTTGCTTTCAATTAAAGTTTTTCTGCGTTCTACTTATGCAAACATGTGCGTAAATTATTCATTTGTTTATTTTATTATTTATGTAATTTACAAGAACTTATCTATTGTTTGTTTAAAAGTCGTTTCTCTTTGTTTTCCATATCATACATAGGTAAATAGATTAAATGAATTTTTTTCCTCCATTTAGACAGACAGGGATAGGTTTTTGTGCCCATCATCAAAGGATGAGAAGTATATTCGTTTTGTCAAAACGTTTGCAGCACCCAGAGGAAAATTTCACACACATCGCAATACAATTAACTTCAGATTCTGAGTCGATTCAAGAATGTCCGTGCGTCTTTACAAACTGGCTCGCAAAATGAAGCTGCGGATTTTAAATTTAGCGCAAATATTGGAAGTTGCGGCAGAAAAGTTGGTACAGAAAATGGGCCAAATTAGTCACAGGACACGCCCACAGTACCACGTAAACAGAGGAAGGCCCTGTTTTCAAAAGCAACAACAGCAACAACAGCAAAAGCAACAGATACAACGATAAAAATTTGCGAATACTTCCTCTACATGTTTTCTTCGTCCTTCGCGGTTAGGTTTTTGTAAATACTCCCTAAAACACCCAAACGAGCCAAAAGCTTTGTTAAGCCGAGCCTTTTGAGCATTTGCGAAACATTCTTGCTCTCAATACGTAAACAAGTAGAATCTAATCTTTATTCTAGAGTATAGTAGCCATGACCGTTTCGAACGTCTATACGATACGCTAGAAAAAGCTAATTTTGAAACTGAATTTCGCTTCTGTCATTCTTAATGGGCTCAAATCTCATCGAGAGTTAGTAGATTAGCAGAATAAATCCCTCCATTCCAGCAGCAAACTGTTTTTTCAAATTTTTTTCTTCTTTCACCTTTTGCCGGAAAGTGTAGGCACCCACTTCGTCCACGTTCGTCTTAATGCTGGCCTTTGATTGTGCATTCCTGCACATAAAATCGTTTCAGATAAGCATAACTGCTCGAAAAACCGTCTGTTTATTTCGCATGTTTTTCCACGACAGTTAGTGCATACACATTTTTACATACACATGGTAACTTGTGGGTCCAATTAATGCTACGGTAGCCATTTTCTTTTGCGCTTAGTTTTCAAATAAAGTTCGTTCTGTATAAATTTGTATATTGACAATATGACAAAGACGCAAAGACGTTTTGATTTTCATGGAGCCCATAGCCTGAGTGGCCGGTCTAATTAACGCATACATTGATGTATTCATATATAATTCATGTACATTTTTGTACTAAGTTTCGTGACAGTGTCTAGCACTATCATAACCAGTCTTAACCATAATCTTACCACGAATCATAGCGCGGTGTCTCTCAGTTATTTGTGCGAATAATTAATATGTCGTCCAACACAAGGCATATATATGTACACATATAAAATTAAGATAAAGATGCTTTAGATATTTTGGAATGAAATAATCAGAAAACTTCCATTCAAAGTTCAAAAGAGACCAAAAAAATATCGCATGACAAGATTGGAGTTAATATATTTACTTAATCCTGAATTGTTTTCAATTTCTTCTGACTTTTGTTTCTCTTCTTTCTCTATAGGCTATTGTACAGATTTTCGGCTCAATTTCTACGATTTAGAGATCTCCGCAAAGAGACAGAGCATATGGGACAGAAAAAATTTAGAAGCACTCACATTTTATTACAAACGGAACATTCAAATTCACACATAGTCATGTCTTTGCGATTAATACAAAAAAAAATATAAAAACGGTTTAAACACGTTCAAGTTATGAAATTTTTATAAACTTTTAACGACAAAACAAAAGTTGTTTACGCATTGTAACGCTTGGTTACAGAGTAAGAGCAAAAAAGTCGAAAGAATTTTTAGTTTAAAAATAAAATATTTGCGCTAACCATCATAACCTCAAATTACTTCATTAAACTCTTAACTTTTAATGCCGTAAAAAAATGTTTTTCTCTTTGAATGGGGAAAATTTGAAATGAGGAAAAAAAAGTAAAAACATATAAATCTCATAAGTAAGGGAAAAGTTTATTCGCCTAGAAGACAAGCTTGATTTATTTCATGCTCAGCTTTTTTTTTTTAATTTTCATTAATCACCCAAAAGCCAACATAAATGGCCGCTACCATCGTACACATAATTAAGAAAAAAGACAAAAAATAATAAAAATTGTTTGCACTTATTTATCTTTAGTGATTACCTCAAGAGTAAGTTCGGCCTAATGAGTTGTTTGCAAGAACCTAAATGACGTCTATCACCTTTTTTCATTATCGGACACTTTAAAGTCCATTAAAGCAACATTGCTTAATACACGAGATTTGCGAATGTCGTACTTAAACTAGCTCTTAATCCTAAAAAGTCACTATGACTCGAAAATTAATTGTTGTTAACTACTATCGGTTGCCAAACTTATGCATGTTTGCGATGGCTTAGGGGCTCATTTGCAACTAGGTTCTGTACCGGTTGTGGGTGTGGCTCTGTGCTAATTATGTACATGCTTTTTTTCTCTTTTTTTCCTTTTATTTGTTTTATTGTTAAGTTTTTTTTAATAATAATTAATTTAAGATTTACTTTAAGAGTCATTTGAACTCGACTGTTGTTTGTTTTAGTTGAGTTTCTGTATAAGTGGAATAAATAAATAAATAAATCCCGAACTCTCTTAATAGTGAAATTCAGACAAGAAAGTCTCCGTTGAGTGAGAGGAAAGGCTTCCCTTATAACAACTAATGTTCTTTTAATGCTTTTGTACTGTCATTCGCCCAGAAACTTATAAATGCTAAGCATTCTTTCAAAGTAAATTAAAATCAAACAGATTTGTGTGCTACGTTTCTCTCATGGTTGCTGATATCATTGCTAAGAGAAAAAGGTAATAATTTTTCTAATAGATGGGGGAATTTTCAATTCAATATTGGTACTATGACCAAATTTATAATTTTTGAGTTGACAGTACATACAAAACGCATTTTTAATATTAATAAGTAATTTTCGAAAATTCGTGAAATGTCTGGCATTTAAACCACAAGAAATGTAATTATGACAAGTAATCTTCAAAGCTTTGCAATAGCCCTTACCAATAGCCCAAAGAACGTCCTTGTATGGTATAGCAGTCATTTTGACTCTGTTTGCTTTTAAAGACATCTGAAAAGAATGTATTTTCTACACCGACCGATTAGTCAGCACTTAAATCCTAGGTGAACATAACAAATCCCACATTATTGACTAAATGTTTAAGGCGAACAAAAGAAGCCTCACTTACGGTGTCTCATGTAAGCAAAGCCAAAATGGATGGCCACTGAGTAGCTGCTTCTCATCAGGATACGACACGGGCACGAAGAGACCCGACACTTTGTTAGTGCTTGAACCGCAAGCTGAGCGAAATCAGCAACTGAGGCCGTCATATTCCTAGCCATGAATCAATGTCTACGAAGGGATGTCTTAGAAAGAAAAACGCCGTCAAGATATTGTTGGCGGATGTCGATCTTATTTGTCTTTTTTCTGATGTATTTTAAAGTTCAAGATAAGAAAATACGGCTTAAGAGCTCAAATAGCGTTAAAAACATCGTAAGGGAGGATCCGTTAAGCCACACTTCACCATCCCAATGACTAATGATTGCAATATCAACAACTGCAGGAACCTAGTGTCAAATTTTTATAAAGCCAATTCGATTCTATTTCTTTCAAATGTGCGTCTTGTTGCCTTTACTTTTGATCTCAAGCTTTTCCTTACCGCCGGAAACTAATCCCATTTCTTATGGTTACACGATATGCATGTCATTGCTTTTTACGTAAAGATGTTATGCGCTCTTTAAGCAATAGCTGCTCCTAAATATCATATGTTGACATTTTGCTTTTAACCATGTTAGAGATCATGGAGAGGCTTTTGTCGCAATTGCTGTTGTGATGGAGAAGTTAATGCTTACGGTCGGATTATAGATAATTTAAGAAATGCTTAATACTTAAGAATACATCACGCAAATGTGTTTCAATGAACACTATAAAGCCATACAAAAAGGAAATCCTTGTCCATTCCGAGAGGAGGAGACAATCATTTATTGAAAAGTCACTTTTTAATTTCAGAGAAATGAAGTGACAACTGTTCCGATAACTTAGTTTAAATGACATGACATTAACGATATAAAGCCAACATAATGTGTCCTACAAAGTATCGGAAACTGAAAGCAAGAAAATTCAACCGCAATTGCGAAGATAGTGAAAAACAAAAGCGTCAATTCAACGACGCTGCGAAGCTACCTGCGTATCAAAGGTGGTTTAGTCTCTTCATCAAATGTAATGCAAAAAAATACATATAGCGATCATATGAAGCGTACGTATTGTTGGCCGACGTGGATAGGAAATGTGAATTGGGAATAATGAGACTTTAAAAAGTGAGTCTCGAAGACCGACATGAAGTTGAGGTGAAAAATCAAACCCATTAGGTAAAATTAAATATCTGATTATAGTGGAGGTGAACATGGCTTTCAGACAAAAATTGCTCCCTTGAGATCTTCCAAAACTGTTTTTTGAAACGCGTGCGACTTACTATATACGTGCTGTACTACGTGATGCACATCAATAAAAATGTGTCTCCGCTCTGGAAGTGGAAGTGCGATTAAAGAAATCAACCTACACCGATTCTCACTTCTTTCTTAATCGTGTTTGTTGTTGCTTTTCTTATAAGAACAAATAAGTGAAGATTGATTACTCGTTTCATGTCAATTTTGATTTTCGATTGTTGTCGACTTTTGCGATCGAGCAACATGCGATAAACGAAAAAGAGGACGAATGGGGGGTGAATGAATGCTCAGGCGTAATGTAAAAAATATTTTCGTTCTTAATAAGTATTCGGTGGTGGAATTAGTTTTATCGATCTCTGACGATTTCTGACACGAAAAATCAATATTCGTCACATATCTAAGCCATATATCGTATGTTATGTTTGAAAACTATTGAAACGGTCCAAAATCTCCTCCGTAACCTATAACCAACGGGTATCGATTTGAATTTGACCTTCAGGTAGTGGGTACCTCGAATTCGCATTCGATTCAAAAATTTTATTTTTGTTTGTCTTGCACTTGTACGAGGTGGCACAGATTTGTGAGACGTGGATGTGGATGTGGATGTGTGGAAGTGTGCATGTACATATCTGTTTAAATGCTTGGGTTGTCTGGCATACATATTCTTTGACGTTAACTGATGTGCGAAGACGACATGGATACAGCTTATTATTATAATGAAAGGAATGCTTACACATATATTTTGCACTTTTGCGCCGTTGATAGTGGCAGTGAGCTGATATAACGACGACGATATGTTAGATTTTCATTTTCTTTTTCTGCATGTCACCAAGCTTTCACTTATTCATGCGGCGGGTATTTTTGAAACAGATATGTTCGTATGGGATGTCTTTTCGAGAAGGAAAGGGAAAGGAAGAAGGAAAACATTTTAAAAAGTACATAATAAAATTTGTTATTTGTATCTATCGCTTTATCACACTCTTCCAACCGCGTTCACTCAGCAAAAGAAATGTGAGCCGGCAAAGCAACCGCATATGTTTGTCTGTTTTCCATCATTATTGCAAAGCATGAAAATCGCTAAAGCATTATAAAAAGACGACTAGTGGGAGTCGTGAAAAAAAGGTTTCTTTATGAAAACTCGAAATTATTGATCATTTTATCGCTATTATTATTATTATTTTCCATTTCGTTTATAAAGCGTTTACTCCCACTATTTTATTTTTATATTATCGCCTCATTATTAAGTTTGCAAAACTATGTGTTTCATCTCCTTTGCGAACAAAGTCGTTGTACTTCTCAGGTACCGTGAGGAATATATATATAAATGCCTTAGGTTTTAAGTACATTAAGCCATGTTCTACGTCCTGCCTTACATCTTGTGAAGATCCAGAAGCCAAATGTAGTGTTATTGATAATATTCAGGGTTCACGGATGTCGTAGTTCATTTTTTCTGGACAATACTTTGAAATAGGATCTCCTCTATGATGAAATATATTTCTCGTTGATATTTGTCCCAAGCCCGGCACTACCGTTTGCCCATTAGTGAATGGCGTTACTCGGCTCATTACACAAAGCATTGCGCATTGAATTTCTTTTCGCGAAAAGCGTTTTAAGTAAACAAATTAAGCAAGCAAGTCGATTATACCCGGTTTTGACCGAAATTTCCAACGAGAAAGGGAGAGGGAGAACAAAAGTGTTCACTGTTTTTATTAAATAGGTGTGTGGGCGTTGTAGGCGTGTTCTTTGAAAAGTTGGGGTCATTTCCAAATAGATGTTTACCACAGATACGAATTTGCGTAGGCAGACAGATGGATAGATGAATCTGAAATTGGCCAAAAATTTATATACTTTGTGTGGTTTTCGACGCTTGCTTCTTCACGTTATAAAGGTATTGGAGAAAAAGGAAACTATGACACACTGCAACAACATTGGGTAGGCGAGGTCAATTTTGATCATTTTCGTACAAGTACTAAAGCATCGCCCATAGAATATAAATTTAAACTTTTGTAGATTAATTCACGAGTAATGGGCAAAAACCCAATTTTCTATTCCTTTTGAAAGACCAAGGTGTCCTTCGACCGATTCGGTCATTGTCAATACCAGCCAAGTTTGAAGTCGATAGCTTCATTTTTGCAGCACATGCTTAAAGCAATTTGTGGGATCTCTGAAGCTTCCTTGTGAGCGTTGCGTACATTTTGAGAGAAGAAATATACCCCTCATCCTTCGGTATAAAAGAAAACATTTTGAGAATATATCCGCTCTAAAGTAAAATTGCCATACGGAGCAGAACGTTTTGATTCAATTTAAGAAAAAAGTGAAACTGCTTTGGATTGGACTTGTGTATTATGAAGAGGAGTCAAAAGTTGAAGATGAACTGTTGGTTTTTATTAAAAATTGCTTTTAAAAGGCTGTTCGCATCTTTATTACCGCATTTATGTCCGGTCTTTGTGTTTTTGTTTATTGCGATACGAAAATTGAAAAAATCATCATTAAATCTAAAATCTTTTTTCGAGGCTAACAAAATGATGTTTTGTTCTGCATACAAAATCTAAATACTAAACAAAGCAGAACAAGAAATTTCTCATAAAATTTTGATAGAAAAATCTCTTATCGAGCACCTTATGGTAATGCAAAGCAATGAAAAGTATAGAGAAAAGGCAAAGATTTGTCTGTTTTTTCATTCTCTCTTATTTTCCATTCTTTTTCTCAAAGCCAAAGAACATAAAGAAAGCCGTTAATTCTTTTGTTCATTTTGAGTTTTCTCTTGTCTGCGTGTGTATAGGCGCCAAGTTATTCCTTTGTTCAAATTTTGCACATGTATGCATGCGTCACGCACACCACGATAGGCCATTAAGCTATAGTAGTGTGGCCAGAGTTTATGGTTTTGTGCGCTCCCTAGCCTTTTGTAGTCTCAAACCCCTATTTTAGCGAAGTTGTGAACAATTGCGGGCAACCTTTTAGAACCTTTCTTTTAGAAAAGGCCAGCGCTGTACGATTTAACTCTTGAAGACTTATTTTGATGCATAAAAAGCCTCATAACCTCTTAAGAGTTATTTTTTATTTATTATGGTTTTTATATAAAATCATGTAAAAGAAAGCAACACCAACAGCAACAACTATAGCTTTGTGGGTTTTATGGGAATTATTTAACGAAGCGTGCGACAGTGTTCATTATGGCTGCTGCTACGACAACAATATTAAATTTTTCAGTAAAAAAAGCCCAAAGCAATTAAATAATTTCTTGATATTCTTTCATTGCTCTCTTTAAAATTTATTTCTGTTTTTTCAAATCCAACGCCGAAAAATGAGCGACATATTCGTTTTGTTCAAAGACTTGCAACGGCCAGAAGAAAGCTTCAGAGACCTCACAAATTATATATATTATCGACGAGCATTAAAAGAAAATAAAAAGAATCAAGCACGCCCACCCTGTATTATAGAGTATGAAAATTTAGTTCTTTTACCATTTTTTAGTACAATTATGACGAGCATAAAACATGTGGTCGCGATCGAATATAATTTTCTTACTTGTTTTTATTTTAACGGCTTTTTACACGA
>KK502436.1:0-19945 GCA_000688735.1 Glossina austeni | reverse complement strand
CTATTACTAATCTATTCCTAAGCTATTACTTATTCAATCTTAAGCTATTCTTATTTTAGCACTCCCCCTCCCCAGAGACGGAGAGTCCGTGAGGCCAAAACGAGGGTACGACTTTGGGTCCTCACACTTCTTTGTATTCCGTTCTAAGACAGTTAAACAGTTTTACGAGCCGGAGACTTTTCCAAGCCCAGTTGGGCTTGTAATAGTATATTTACAGGGCATAAGCGTGCATTTGTGGTGGGGGGGAGAATAAAATGCTTTTTTCGTCTGCATTACAATGCACTAAAAATAAAATAATATATTTTACAATGAACTTATATTCCAGACTAACGTCTCTATCTCTGTACTTATGTGCTTATTCTTAATTACCCGCATTAATTAGTTATAATAACATTAAAATATACAATCAAATTCATTAAAATGAAAAAAGCTATAAACAATTTTTTTTATATGACAACTACGCGTACAAAGTGAGTTTAGCGATAACAAATTTTTGCCTATTAGATAAAGTTAAATTTTCACTGGACATTTAACAATGTACTGAACTCTTAAAATTCACTCATGTAAACAAATACAAGGTCATCCATTTTGTGGTTCCGAAACGGTGAACGCGAATAAAACATAGGAGCTTTGGATCAAATTTTCATTTCATTACACTGTTTGGACTTTGCTATTATTTGTGAAATAGTTTACGTACATAGTTGTACGGCGTACAGAAATGGTTCAAACATGTTACGAAAATAATGAACCCACTGTTATGTTTCATGCAAGTGGGTTGGAGCTCATATTTGGTTAAATGACTTCGCGAATAAGGACTAGCGCCCCTTTGGTACGAACAAAACCCATCTGATGATCTTAAAGGACTTTTATGTGTACAGAAAGAAATTTGATTTGGAATGAAAATGTCATTTGTGAATACGCAGTTGCCCTCAATGGAGAACGCTAGAGGAACATGATGATGGAACATGTTTGGTGTACAAATTAGATGACTTTGACTTGGATGCTACGTGACTTCAATAAAATAATGCAAATCGACAGTGTAATCTCCAAAAGATAGAGAGACGGACAGACAACCTGGAAATGATTCTGAATCGATCGGTATAAATGGTGAGTCTATCCCAAGCACTACTGGGTCTGGCATATATCCACAAAAATCTAATATACCGCAAGTATAACGCAAGCATAGAACGTAATAAAAGTGGCGCTAATTAATATCTAAAATGAAAGAAACCTCATATTGATATCTCTTGCCACTCAGTTTTTGTTGCAAAATAAAAAAAAAAAGAAAGACCAAAGGGAGAGACTTATTCAATGACCCTACACTTATAGATATCAGCTTTCTCGCATCTGTGCGCGTAGCGCTCTATGTCAAGTGGAGAAGTATAGAATTTAATTAAAATGTATTTAAATTATAGCAAAAACAACGACAAAAACGTACAGCTTAAGCTGTAAATGCAAATTTTTAAGAGGATTAAACATATATTTTATACGTATATACATAATTTTGAATCGCTAACGCTTTAAAACTGTTTCAATATTAATTTAACCATTTGTTTCGAGGTTATGTCAGTTTGTCAGCTAACCTAAGGTGCATAACATTTCTGCCGAATATCGTTTGAAACGAACCTTATGTCCGTATATCCGTACAGAGCCTTGATTTCATTTAATGATAAAAAGCTACTCAAGTATGAGTATATAGATATGCTAGTGAAAGCGAATATTTAATGAAATCAGATCAGATATGTTTGCAATACAAGTTTAAAAAAATGTAAAGAAAGAAAAAGTTTAATGTGCAAAAGTATCTTTGTATGCGGATAGCTTTTATCGTTATTAAATCTACTACGGGATGTTGGGTTCGCGTATCTGATTGTTGTCATTGTCACAAACAGATAAAATGCACTTAATATTCGTCGATGATGTGTAGATAGATAATGTTAAGCAAAAAATTCATTGATAAGTATTTAGCATAAAATACGTTATATAACATTTAATTGGCATTATTTCACAGTCAATATTTTCCACACTTATTTACATCAATCAGTGATTTGAAACCGCTTACTGCAACAAACTTTTTATGCTAATACATCAAATGTTGCATACGCACACAATCACTCAATTAATACTTGAATTAAAATTGGAAAATTTTTGAAAACAAACGCTTATAAACGCATTATGAATACAATTAAAATTGGATGGAAGAAGAGATCCCTCCCCAGTGCAGCAGTCAACGAGCCGGGAATGTAAATAATTATATAACATATATGCGTTTATCTTTCGTACATCACTTTCACTACTGTGTATATTAAGTTTACGCGGAAGTGCGTAACATCCAGAAGTCCTTCAAATAGATTCAGCTTTTATTATATCAATCGATTCAGAATCGGTTTGTCCGTCTAACGAATGTCCATGTAATTTTGCCATCAATCTACAGGACGCAAATTTCTGCGATATTTCACCTAAGGACGAACGATATTAAAAATAGTTCGAGTCCGTCCACTTTTCCTACGAAAACTGGATCTCTATATGGCAAATAAGCATCATTTTCAATATTTTATGGTGAAAATTGGTTTATAATAGCAAATCGACAGCATGAGTCAACCATGCCGAATTTCGACTACATGGATCTATTTTCTGGATACCAAGGCATATAAAGAATCTGAAAAAATTCTATGCTACAAAGACCGAATTTTTAATGGTTTATAGTGAAAATGCGTTCATGATAGTAATCTGACATTAAAGTCAAATGGACCAAATTTGAAACACGTGGGTCTATTTCTCGGATCCCACTCCAAACAAGATTTCCCTTGACTAATAAGTGCTTCAGAAAAAACATTTAGTTTTTAATATTTTATGATGAATATGGATCCACAGTAGCAATTTAGCAAAGAAAACAATGGAAGGTAATTTGGTAAGCAATTTCAAACACATAAGTGTATTTTTTAGACCCCAACAATCATAGGGGTGCTTACGAAAAGCAAGCAAACAAGGGGAGAAAATTTAGTTTTCAGTTTTTCATGCTGGAAACGGAAAAATAATAAAATTCTTAGGAAGTAAATTAAATTTGGATAACGCCATACGGTGTTGGTATCATTGTCAAAAAGAGTGAATGAGCGCATTAGGTGAAGTGATTTATGGAGTCCAAAGGTCGATCTTGCCCGACTATAATGTTCTTCCTTATTTTGATTTTAAGCAGTTTTCAGTTCATTGATAAATAGACTAACCGTTGGCTTTAGCTTATTGTCATTAATAATTGATTCAGAATTATTAAAATTTCTTATTGTATATCTTACGCGTATGTTTAGTACCTTATAGTGTACTCGATTAAAACCTACGCCAGTTCTAAAGTTACCTTAGACTAGGTTGTTGATTCATTTATAGCCAGGTTGGTATGGTAAGGATTCACTAATCTAATCTATTCGTAACCGTATCTAGTTATTGAGTGAACTGTTTCGCATGTACGGTATGCGCCAGTTTCCGGTCTTGGTCTATGCAGCATTTCGATATTATGATAACTACAAAGATTATATCTTATGGCATAGGATTTTTCAATTATTTTATTACTACTGTCCCTACCAATCCTGCCACGGAACTGAGACTTCAACTATATTTTATGCATATACTTGAAATATGCGCTTTATGGTATTAAATAATTCGTCAATTTGTAATTCATAAATTCTTCTTCATTTTCGAAAGCTATTTTCCTCTTTCAATAAAAATATATATATAAATGAAATAACTTAACATCTTTAACACTTCTGAGTCACGTGCAATATGTTTTACACTCGAGAACACAAATCTACTGCTCTTTCTCTGCAACAAATTGAATCGTTCCACACCGTACGAGCCCTTAAATGTAAGTATCATAGTAACGTACTATGCATATAATACATCAAAGTAAGAACGTGCACTATAAATAATAGTTAGTCAAAAGAAGAAAATCAATAAACAAGTCATAGGTTATTTTATTTTTCCGTACGTCACTTTTACAAGCGATATTGACTTCTTTAAAGCATTTATGAAAATAATAAATACTGCCAGATATACGATTCCATTTCCTCTGACAGCTCTTACAAAAGCGACATGGAACATAAATGTGCCATTACAAGAACAAGCACTCGCATTGAAAGAAAAATAAAAGGAAAATGAAATACACGAAAGTATACACGATAAAGACATCAAATTCAAAATATAATTTGTATGAACTCTCAAGGGAAAAATTGCTCATTTCATTGTAATATAGAAATACGTTACATAAACTCTATGTCGCCCCACCAGATACCCTTCATGTAAAAAGTATTTGAAATTATCCAGGAAAAAAATTAAGAAGAGCGCAACGCCAGTACAGTCACCGAACATTTACAGGGTAACGAAGAATCAAGTTTGAGTTCTCTAAACCTTCATTGGTGGAATATATTGGAAATGAGAACGAAATTATGAAACTAAACGAAAAATTATAGCCCGCTTAACTCTCGCTGATCTCACGGGAAAACATAAAAATCGAACAAAGTCTATGAACTTCACAAACGATTTTAGAAGCTCGCAATTTTAATTTAGGAAAAATTATTTTCCACCAAACCGAAACATATGACGTAGACAAATTTCGGTAATCTGCAAACTAAGCCACCTAAAAGTGAGGGCGAGAGACGTATTCCCTACAACGGACTGCCGGAGGGAATTAATAAAATTACGTAATAATGCAGTCAATCTTGTTCTTTGTAAGAACAAAATAAGAATTACTAGATAAAATTCGAATACTATTTACAGGAATACAGTTTGCTTAACCTTTGCTTTAACACCATGAGCATATGATCAATAGTTCTATATAGTGCGATTCGAAAAGCCACAGGAAAACATAAAACCGCTCACAGTTTTAAGAAGCATCTTAAAAATATCACTTACATCAAATTACCAAGATATGTAACATAAATAAGAAAAACCCTATAAGAAGACTTCTAGGCCAAGCGATTCTCACTCTCCGCCCTTAGGAATTTGGATTCGGATCTACTAGATCCCTTGTCACCTTACGAAAACGGATTGTTAGCGACTCAGCACTACTTAGACGAGAAAAGGGAAGATTTGCCCTGGGAGTAAGGAGAAACTAGCCCAGTTAATAAATGATATCATCGGCTCCCTATTACTTAAACTTTATTGCAGCTGCATTTTATGTGCAAATAAATTATTAAATGTTTTTGGATATTTGTGCAATCAAAATTAACTGTCCTTGTGAAGTGAAAAAATGTACGCATTCTGCTGAAAATAATTGTTTCTTTTCGAAGCCTATACTTCTTCTTATTACATTTAGAAATAATCATCTTGAGCGATTGATTGACTTTTATATCTCATGCTTAAAATCTCATGCTACTTGCATGTTAGCGAATTTAGCTAATGTTCATTATTAGCCATAAGACTTTTTTAATTTCTAAATATCCCTCTCACCGAGTAAAAGGTGAACCGCAATTATTTGGTGAAATCCGGAAATTGGACCATAGCGTGGTATTCACGAGAAAATATCTGCTGACTCAGAAATTAAGAATAATATAAATGATTAACATCTAGAGAACAGGAAATATTTATTAGGAACAACGGGCGATTTTACATACATACTAACCATTGTTATTGGCTTTCAAAACAATTTTTGTAAGAATCCATTCCATGTTTATGGCAATTCCAGAAAGATGAAGATTTGAGAACTAACTGCTTTGTTTTTAGTCTCTTTATGTGTTGCGGACAGATGGATCTTACTTACTGAAAATTGCACACGCTACGTTTCCACATTCTCTTTCATAACTCAAACTATTGGAAACTCATGACATCGTATAAGGAATGTTACACATGTTTGGTATACAAAAATTCGATTAATCCGAAATTTTCCTTATACTCACATAGATGCTGAAAATCTGCTTTCGCCCTCTCTAACACTAGCAACAATCAGAGACCTTGTGATTCTTTAACAACTTTTCCATTTATTTGCAATTTTGTTCGAAGCAATGTAATTTTGAAAAGATACCTTAATGTTTTCGAAAATGCGCGATTTGAAAAAAAAACACAATCACAATGTGTTCAATACGCTCTTGCGACATATGGGGCAAGAATCCTTTACATGTAGCCATTCATATATGCATCTCGAGTGAAAGACATGCTTGCATGGCAACCTCCACAAAGAATCATCCAATTCATACCCAAAAAGGCATACTGCGCATATCGGCTGTTCATCTTCACGTACTATGTGCTCGTATTTAATCCAAGAGCATGTCTTCAAGACGGTATTTTCACAATGAAGAGGAATTGCTGCTGTGCTTTCCATTGTTTGTAGGTCTTCCAGGAGACGATTAATACCATTCGTTAAATTTTGTAAAGTAATAGAACCATTAAATCCGCTCATCTCCCTTTGATTATAGGTTTAGGCTATGCGCATCAAACACACGTTATATATTGAAGCTAATACAGTTTTGTTTTATTTTTTCTCTTCCATGTCAACATGTCAAGAAGAAATAATTAACAGATGACAAGCGCATGAGTTTCTAATTCTACACAAATTTCAAACTGTATGGTGGGGTTCAAGTGAATGGTCGGAATGGAGAATATTGAGAAATTCAAGGCCTCTTTGAATAATGTTGGCAAAAAAATTGTCCTTCCTGTCCCTCGCCCGACGGCGACGGCGACGGCGACGGCGACGGCGGGGTAATGAAAACAAGCGTATCTGTTATCCACTCTATTGCCATTACGGCTGTTGAAGTCGTGCACTTTGAAGGAGTCGTAGTTACGCCCGCTCGCATTGGTCCCGCTCGGTCCAAATTTGATACAGTTAGATTTATTTTACTCATAAAATATGAAAAATGATACCTTATGGCCTATTTTTAAACTTATTATTCAGCGATTTTTGTGGAGGGATTTTGAAAATTGCAATGTTCGCCTCCAAATGTTGCGAAGTTTATTATTAGCATACACCTACAGTTTGATGTGGCAGAAAAGAAAAACGTCCATGCGTGTTAAACCACACGACCACGGCGACTACTTCGCAAGTTCACGTCTTCAGACGATCCAGCAAATCGAGTGTAGTATCAGCTTTGTGCCACCGCACGGCGTATTAAGTGAATGAAAAATTTGCGAGGTCTTCAAGCCCGCACAATGGCTACGGCAAATTTTGGTGGATAGAATGCTTAACAATTCAATGTAAATGGTGGACATATGCACGAGATTTTATTCAGAACATAATTGCAATGTGTAAGCTTCGTAATAACTTACTTTGATACGTTTAAATTTAAAAAAGTCGCACCCTTATAATGTGTAATGGATAAGCAATCCGTGACGCATTGGCATTCTTTGTTGAAGGAAAGTCAAAAATCGAAAAAATTTAAATAAATAAAAACGATTTTGTATAAATACTAAGAAAATTCAATTGAGTAAATTATTCAGATTCGTTTGAAGAGCATCTGTTCGTTGACGTTGTCTTGATTAGCGTATATACTCAAAACTTCTTCAAGATTATAAAGAATAATTACTAATAAGATATGTGCACTGCCTTCGCGTCTGAAGCTATTCATGGGCGTGCTAAGATAAGTCCCATATGCGTGTTACCCCGAAGTGAAATTCATGGTAATGCTCATAAACCGGAATATTATCCCGAAATCAATTTAGGTTGCGATGGTTTTAATACATCTAACCCGTTATCGCGGCACACAGCTTCGGGTAGTGTTCTGCTGCCGGTCGAAGAAAGCCTTTTGAAACGCATTGTACATATTTATTTCGAATATGGTTTTAAAGAAGCCCTTAACGAAGCCACAACTGACGAAACAGCCGCTTGCAGTCCAACGATTTTTGCCATTGCAAGGTTTACATTTAACGTTATGGCATTTGTGCGATACTTGAAAAGTAAGATATGCTCGTACCTGAAAGAGCCAGATATTAACACCTTAGCTAATCATGTAGAAACAAGAGATTGGTTGCGGGCCTGTATAAGATTCATTGCTTGGCATCCGAATTGTTTTAAGATTGCTGTGGCCGGTAGGGATGATTGCATACGAATCTATTCGGATGAAGTTTCCATTGTCCCAGTATTAAAGGATAATTCGCAAAAACGGATTGCCTGCATGGCTTGGCGACCTTACTGTGTTGCCGAATTGGCTGTAGGATGTGAAAAAGGCATTTGTCTATGGACAATAAGCAGCAAAAAACATATTACACGTTCTCAGTCACTGATGGTGTTCTTGAAACACAAGAAGCACTATCCCGTCATTTCTGTACAATGGGATGCGGATGGCAATATACTGGCTTCAGCTTCAATCCGCGATACCGACATTTTATTATGGCATATAGATAGTATGCAAAGTACTCCGTTGAAGCGAATTTGGGCAGCTTCTTCTTTACTTAAGTGGTCACCAGATGGCTCATGTTTATTTAACGCTACATTAGGTAATGTCTTTCGATTATGGTATACTGAAAATAAATGGCGACCTGAATGCTGCAGATTGCCAAAGGGTTATATACAGTCGGCGTGTTGGTCACCTTGTAGTCGTTTCCTATTATTTGTTACTTCAGAAGAGCCAATGCTTTATCGCTTAGATTTTGTTGACGTATTTATAGCTTCTTCAAGTCAAAAAGGAGTTGTGCCTATGGCTGACTTGACGCAAACCTCCGTTGGAGAACATCACCTAGGTGGCAGACCTCAAGCTTTAGCCTGGGACCCCAACGGCTTATATTTGGCCATAACTTTTCGAGATACAGACTGCATCGCCCTCTTTTCAACATGCTTGCAAAAAGACGAACTTACCTTATCGCCTTTGAAATTTTTAAGTGGCGTTGGCAACGATTATCCCGCCCACATATGCTTTCAAAGCAAGAATTTTAAAAATTCCAATTCCGTGCTTACTATTGGATGGTCCGGTGGGTGGGTACAATTTGTTCTACTGGTGAATATGTAAATAAAAAAAACAATCTGAAGAGATGATTTTTTGTATAAATGGATTTCGTTAAGGTTTTTCTTTTAATTGAAAATAGATAACTGTAATGAGCATTGAAAAGTTTTATTAATAATCGAGCACTTAGGTGAGTAACTTATGCGGGCTTGCGCGCTTATTCGCACACCTATCTTAATACTAAGTTTGCTTTAAATTTGCTCCGCAGAAATTGGACGAGAGTACTGGTGTTAAATTTTTTTTCCATATATACACCATTTGCGGTACAAGGGCATATTACGTTTGTGAGAATGTATGCAACATATAGAAGGACTTGAGATAGATCTATCTCTTATTACACCGAGCGATTTAGGATCACTTTCTGATGAATACAAAGTTGTGTGTCCGTCCGCCCTGTCGCTTTATTGTAGTGAGCCTACAGGCCGCTACTTGTGACGCACGAACGCTATTCAAAATGCTTCGGAGCGTTGTACTTTTTCAACTACTTCCCATTGCAAGACTGCAAGGTGGTGCACCGTGTTTAAAAGTGGGTCATGGCTCATCATACTGTTCTTACTTAATTTGTTCCAAGAAAAGCTAAATAAGTAGCTTGTGTAAATCGCTCCATTATTGTAACGGAAGATAGCAGCCCTTCTCCATTATTTACATATTGTTTACCTATGCGAATTAAAAATGTCTTTGCTGCCGTTGCCGTTGCATGCACACCATCGAATGTTTTTCGATTATTTTTCGCTTGATAAAAAGTGAATGGGGAACTGAGTAGCATAAATTTTCCATTTATCCACTTTGAAGAAATATCAAGAAAAAGCAACAAAAAAAAACTCTTTAGTTCCCTTAATTAATTCGTTATCAGATAATTAAATCGTGCTAATGATTGTTCTTTGAATACTTTGTTATGCGGGATTTGTAATATCTTTAATATTTCGTTACGAGTAATCTTCTCTGGTTGCATGGAAGCATGATTACATCTTTAATGTGACTTCATTAACAGTAACTATGTAGCATGAGAATAATTAGCTTTTCAAATACTTTACTCTTTTATTTCCACACGTTCGTTCATTCGATTCGTGCAAGTTTGCAGATTGTGCGACACTAACAACAAGTAATGTTAATAACAATTCGGGAAAAAAACAGGCGAATTAGTGAAGGTAGCGAAAGTAGTGAAGGTACTCGATCCACTTTTCATCCATTTCATCGATAGGATGTCAAAAGAGGAAAAATTTGCAATTTAAGCCCGGATAGGAAAAGTTATGCATAATTCCACATCTACTGAGAATTTTGTGTTGCTACGTTGCTATTAAACTTCCCAAAAAATGGAGGTCAGCGGGAAATGATTCTGAAGACGCGATTAGCTCAGATCATTTCGATTAGAGTCGGATGGTGGATTTTCATTGAATACCAGAAGTTACAAAATGACGAAACGCCAGATTGAATAGACGATAAATGTCTCCGCTCTTCGGAAATACAGGGATCTCTCTTACAACAAAGTTAATTCCTAACGCTTTACATGAGCTCCAGGCTATACAAAACTTTTTGATTTATTTAATTAATCTAAGACATAATATGATTTAAATGTGCATATAATGTAAATCAAGGCGTGTTGTATCGAAGTCATGTTATACGAGACTGTGAAATAACATAAATCAAGGCTATGTGTACCGTGTTGCATCGAAACCAATTCTTAAGGTTTTTATTTTAGTTTAAATTTCATTTCCGACATACGTTGGAATGAAAAAGTTAATTAACTTCAAGAGATTGTCTTTATAAATAAAAGAAAATAATAAAAGTAAAAATGCTAGTGTGGGCCATAGCCCACTTAGCTTAAACACTTTAAAGACAACTTTTCAAAGTGGGACGTCATATGGCAATTGGTCGGAAAAATGGTCCGCTTCGGCCGATAACATAGCAGTGTAATAAATTTAATCAAAATATCTCAAAAATTGTGGTTTGTAGGTTAAGGACAAGAAAACAAGACGGACGGACGGATAGATAAGCTTAGATCGACGGGTATAATAAGAGGGGAATCTGTCTCAAATCCTCACGGGTATAGCAGTGCAATAAATTTAATCAAAATATCTCAAAAATTGTGGTTTGTAGGTTAAGGACAAGAAAACAAGACGGACGGACGGACGGAGAGATAAGCTTAGATCGACGGGTATAATAAGAGGGGAATCTGTCCCAAATCCTCACGGGTATTGCAAACATCCGCACAAACTTAATATACCTTTTTGGCACAGGTGGTGCAAGGTATAAAAATATTCAACTCAATATTATGATAAAATATAAAATAAATTTGCATCGAAAATAACAGCTGATCTATTTTTTTTTTCTCAAAGTTGACTGAGACTGCTCTTATTAACGGTAAAACACATCCAACAAAACACATATTCGAATTTTGAAATCATATTTGATACACACCGTGTTGTGCAAGCGATGCTTGCATATGCTCTGGTCTTAGAAGATATTTGAAAATTTAAATAAATAAATAAACAAACAAAAATATAAAAATCAGAAACTTAATCTTAAGATAGTTTACCGTACAATTTAATTGAATTTAATTTAATTCTCAACTCAAATATGTTGCTCTCAAACTGAGAAAACTAATTCGTGCAATAAAATAATCTTAAGTGTTATGGAAATGAAATTTTCAAAAGTTTTTTGTTTTCACTCCGACAATGCTAAAGGACATTCAATTTATTATTTGGAACTTAATTATAAATCATGATTTCACAGTTCTTGTTGCTATCTTGATTGACAACAGACAAATGCAGATGTCAAATATATTTTTTTCTCTGCAATATAGTTTTTAACCCTGAAACTAACGAAGATGTCAAATGGACAAACTTACACTATCCAACTTTAAAGGAAACTATATTTCGTTTTAGATATGTTTTTGGCTTTAATTGAATGAAAAGATCCTTAAATCGATATGTTTTAGTTGTTCCATCTGTTGTCGGTATAGAGTTTCCGATCACTTGGATCCGTATTGTGAAATATCTACAAAGTGACGAAGTAAGAAAGGAAGATGCAATTATGTGCCAGAATACAAAACTGAAAAAGTGCACGATATTCTTACCACTGTGTCCACCGGTGACAATTTCGAAAAAAGTTAAAAATTTTCTCTTATATTTTCGAAGAACTTTAAAACAAGAATCGTTTGCCATAAAAACCATCGTAATCGGTTTTACTAACACGCCCACCAATAAATTGAAAAAGAAAAAAAGCCAAGAAGTTCGTGACAGAAAACAATTATTATTCCATTTAAAGAGGCCGTTATTCCTGTGAGAACCCTTGAAAAAGTTCTTGTCGGAGCGAAGAATATCAAATTTAACTGTGCTACGAGAAGCGTAAGCTTGTGTTGTGTGTGTGTCCAAGGATTACATAAACGGCCAAATCCGCCTGAAAGAGTCTCGACTAGCAACTCAATGGTCATGGGTTCGAATCTCCAGTGCGGCAGAGTTTTTAATAAAGCCGTTAGCCCTAGATGCTGCTAGCGCTTTAAGACTATAGTTTTAGAATTTATTCTCTGGCTACATTAACAATAACAATAATGCATACATGGAATACATAGCACGCAGAACACGCACTTGAACAACTCGAGCATCTAGTGTTAAAGGATTCGCATAAGCAGGGCAACTAAAGCGAAATGAACAACAAACTTAGAAACAACTAAAGTGAATTTTTGTCTTAAAGCTGAGTATTTTACTCACTTCATTGCACTGCATTCGTCAGAAGAAAGTAGATGTAGAGAGAAAAAATTTGTACATATTTGCAATATGTCTGTGATGACATTTTAATTAAATTTTATAAATATAAATAAGCATATCTGAGAATAAAAGTAAACAGAAATGTATGTGTGCTTCACCACTTCATTCACAAAAGCAATTGAATGCTTCTTCGGCAAATACCCAAAATTTGAATTTTATTTTTTATTTATTTAGTTTTTCCGATTCGAAATCTTCGTGTGTGGCTATGAATGTTAGTTATAATAGAGCAATGCTTCTTCTTCTTAAATAAAAAAAAAAATAAATGCTTAAGAGAACTTAATAATCAAATATAAATAACTGTGTAGCAAATAGTGATTGAATAACAATTATTCAATTTGTGTGTGTAAATATAATCAACAAAAAAGGAAAGAAAACAACACACAGTCGAACAAGAGAAGCGATAAATCGCCTTGCTCGCTTCGAACAAAACTATAACCAAACCTATAACTAAGTAAAAGTAAATAATTTCAAATTTATTAACGATTGGGCCAGAAATCCGGCGGTACTGCAATACCGGCCCGACCCGCGACAGAAGTGGAGCAAGCCCCTAACTTTCCGTCTGATTCCAAAAATCAGTTTAACATTTGTTGCCCTCCGATGGAGGATCTATCAGATGTTAAGCTGATAAGAACAGATACTACACTTTGATCTTAGCCATAAGGCCGAGAAGCGATAACCATTCACAGCAATTCAATGTCTACTTATGCCTATGAAATTATAATCCATCTGAGAATTATACCGCAATATTTCGCTTACATGAAAATATTCTTGAATACAAAGCAAACACAAGCAGTTTCATGAACTAAACCAGATACATACATACATACATATACTTTTACAGCAACCCTTATGTGCAATAGCTAAAGCGCTGGCTAGAATGACTGCTTTTTTTACTTTGTGCTTTACGCACGAAACGAAACACAGAAGTACCGCACATATACACAACTTGCTCGCTTCATATGGTTGTTACCCGTTATAGTGATGCAAACTAAGTAAATCGAATAATTTCTTTGGAAAATGATTTTTAGAAAAAAGATAAAGTCGTACAGAAACAGCTGCACTACGCTTCCATTTAATTTACGATTTTAAAATCATGCTGGATTTGATATGTTAACCATGTGTGTGCTTCTTTCTTTTCCTAAATGCGTCACTCTTTTGCCTGTCAAAAGCGAAGCAAACAGAAAGAGCGCAGCAAGCTATGTCTTCTACTGCATATAAACCCGCACAATCAATTTCATTTTCGCAAGTCGTGCGTGATGCAAAAAGCAAAAAAGCAAAAACCAGTGATTGTGTTTAGCGCTTAATGATTTCAGTTACTGAAGATATGCATGGTTTTATGTTTCGTTTTGCTCGTTCGGCTTTATATTTCGGCTATTTCTCTTCAATTCGGTTCTTTTTATTAGACATTAAACCATTTTATAGAGCTGCAGATAAAGTCACAAAGTCAGCGAATATTTCTAAGTAGGAAGTAAGCATTTTAACATTCACAAAGTCATATGCCAACCAGACACAAAGTCATATCCCAACCCGATTCAAAATCACCCCTGAAGCTGACAGCAACCAGAGAAAGATAAATCAATGGATGACTAGACCATCCATTACACAGCAAATAAGTCAAAACTATCAAAGGCAGCTCTCATGGTTTCGCATCTGAAATATGAGAAACTTTACCTTGGACGCAACTATAGTGAGTGCCCAGCCGTTCAAAGTATAGCATTTATGGACTGGACACAAGCCCGCTAGACTGTGGCTCTCGCTTCCTCTTTCCTCACTTCTTTCCGACCATCACCGTATTGCGCGATTAGGAAACATCTCCTAGTCATATAATAAAGAAAACATATATAAAATGTATTGATATACATACGATGAAAGCGTGCACCACTGGACAATAGGAAGCGCGTTGTCTTCCATCACAATTACGCCAGCCAACACAATTGAATGCACCTACGCGTATAGCCAGGATGTTGGATCGTTTGATTACCTTTCGCTTTGCTCTCTGGCGCACTCTTTTAGCAGTGCAAAGTTTCCATCAAAAGAGACCTGCGAATACCACCTGATTCAGTTGTTGGCTCCGCGATCCTACAAATTTGTGTGTGTTTAGCGAAATAACAAAAAATCTGGTTAAATAAGTTTAATGCAAAATGTAAAAAATATATGTGGAACTTTTAATGGAATTCATACTTTCCCAAGGTTCGCTGACAACGTAAGGGTGTTTAAAAATTATTGAGCTTCCCGGATGTGCCAATCATTTCTATCATTTTAGACATAATCTTCATTAGACTGCTAAATAAAAAGTAAAAATATGTATGTATGCCTGTGTGCAGGTATGAAAAAAAAAGCCGTCTTTGCATTACACTATTATACTATCAATGTTGTTGCTACTGCTACTTTGGCTGTAAAGTCTAACCACAGGAAGTTTATGTTGCGCTAATTAATGTTAAGCTAAAACTCGTAGCCAAGCAACAGCGGTTGCATTCTGCACGTTCATAGGTGAAGCTATGCTAGCAAAGCAAGCCAACAGCAGACAACACTTAGCCACAATTTTCCTTTTCTCTATCGTAATAAAACCGTAAATACTGGTTCGAAAAGCGTAAAAAACTTACAAAAAAGAAAACAAACTGTGTTGGTTTTATTCAAATTATTAACGCAACTTTTCGGGGAGATTGCAGTGATAACGAACGGTACTTAGCCACTTTGTAACACTCAAAAATTAGTGCATGTGTTGTCTACAGCTAAGTAACGTAAGTCAGCGTGAGGGTGCTTGTCTGTTTACACTTATTTTTTCGAAAATTTCCAGACGTCGTAACTGAGCTGGAGAGACGAAAATTCACGCATATATGTATTGTTTTTATTCACCCTATCTAACGCTTCTCAAGACCGCGAGCTGGGATGTTTATTGAAACGGCAAATCAATATTTTTTCACAATTACAAAATTAGCTCAAACATGTACGAAAATTATATTCGATCGTCAACGGATCGTTCACGCCCATCTCCGTTATCCTCAAAAGATTAAAAAAAAGGAAACGGATTAAGTTTTCATACCCTCCAGTATTGAGCGGGCATATCTTTCCAATTTAAGCGATGAAACTTCGACTTTTGCCGTTACTGAAACGCTGCTATACCGAGTCATATCGTGGCCGCCGTTCGCTCACCGGCAAAATTCGTGAGAGTCGTGTTGTGTCGGAAAATGCAGAATAAGACTCCGAAATAGAAGATTGACATAAGACATACTGCGAGATTTAGGCGTTAGCTCAACCAACATACACAAAATATCAGAAATATTATTTAGTGTTAAGATAGATCGGAATGTTTGCAAAATGTGGGCATATAAGCGAATATCGCGAATTTATTGCGATAGAGAAATTGTACCGGAAGTCTTGGCTTTTTTATCAAATATGAGGTTTTTTCTACAATACAATAAAATGAACAATGAATGATCATGAAAGAAGCAATATAGCGATGCTTTTATAGATTGAAATCCATCGCGTTATGCAGAAGAGCAGCTCAGTTGTCTAGTTGTGGGTATATCTGTTAGGAAAATTAGTCTTGCCTAGACAATTTAAATACTTATTATTTTGTAATCATCACTAGTGACTTGGAATCAATTCATTGCGCTATTGACAGTTAAGTCAAAAATTTTCGGCATTATTTGTGGCATCAGGTCACGAATGAGCGTTTCTAAGACAGCCAGAATGTGTCAAAGATGGTCTGCTAAAAAGTTTATTTCACTCAATATTGTTAATCCTACTATGCTAACGAGCTACCCAAGCATCGTACACAGTTGATTAAAGATATTTTGAAAAAAAAATGGTTTTTTTTTAAACAAAAAAATTAAAACTCGATTCTTATAACGTTCCCTTTTGCGATCCTATAATATCCTAAATGATAATTTTTTAAATAAAAACTCCGGGATGGGAGGTCAGGATTTCGTATTAAAGGTGCACACAGGTGTAACACTTTCACGTTTTTTTGAGCTTGCATAGACGCGTTTGTACATTAAACGTTTCTACATTAAATTCTACTCCTTTTATTAAAAATACTAACCAGCCAGACACACTTAAACGCCTAGAATTGAAAACAGATAAGAATATTGAAAATTTATACAATTAAGTCAAAGTTACTTTCACATTAGGTTCTTTTTCATAATATTTACCAAAGGATGTAAGATTTGATATCAAAAACATGAAAATGCAAAAATATTCGAAATATTTTGTTAAGAAAAACTCTGGAACCCGTACAAATAAATAAATGGCGCATATAAATGTGTAACTGTAAAACTGTAATGAAGTAACTTGCTAAGGATGAGCGGAAAGAAAAACAAAAAATAGGCCCAAATAATTTCGTTGTTGAAATTTGTAGGAAAATTAACTTCTTTTGTCCCTATACAGCGTCTTAAGTGTTCGACACTAGCTTCCCAGTTCAAACAAATCAAAATACTAATATATGGCAGGTATAATTTGGATATGTTGAGGAAATTCCAAGTCTCATCCTTAATCATAAGGCACGTTTTAAAATTCTATATGCCACTCTCAAAAAAACCCTAAATGAGAAGAAAGAAAAAGAAGTATTTGTCTTGAACCGTGCAACAGGTGTAATTACACCCAGGTGGAATTTTAAACTTTGATTTCGTTAGAGGTATAACGAATGTACCTATATAAAGAAAGGATCCGATTATCGTTATTCAGTATTAGTGATTCAACGACAGCACATTGTACAGCGGCTTCTTAAACTATCAGACTATGAATACTCTGAACAGTATCATGGAGAGTGCTATGGAGGAACTTGAAAATCTTGCAGTTCATTGCCTTAATATTGAGAGATTGATCGAAACAATTTCCGATCTTAATGAGCGTGAGCAATGGGTAAACATATTGAACATGTATTCACACATATTGAAGAACAACTTTGGTGTCATAGCGAGCATAGCCATTAAGATGTTACCGACGTATAAATATTCTTCTGAACTAGATGATGGGAACGAAAAATCTTGTGCTGTGTGTCTGAATGATTTTCAATTAAATGAAGTTATACGCAAGCTTCCTTGTGCTCATGATTTCCACGTTGATTGTGTGGACAAATGGTTAAAATTGCGCCGAACTTGTCCTATGTGTCGGGCTTGTGTGTTTAATGATTAAAATAATTTTGTCAAGCAAAGAAATATTTCATTTACAAAGATCTTATGTACATGTCATGTAAATGTTCTTGTATTTTTTATGTAAATAAATATTGAACAAAGAGATTGTAATTGTTTTTGTCGATTCAGTTATTTTGTTATGATTGTCGTTCGCGATCACATAGGTTATGATAGTACACTTTAATGCAAGATCTTGTGGTCTATGTGTTACGGAATTATTATGTTATCATACAACATACAACATCACAAGGTATATTGTTAAGAAAGTGGCCTCTTAATTAAATAATTTAATCGGTGACTTCAAATTTGTTGCGGTAGAGTTAACCGTCTGTTATATATTGTTCCAATTTATTACTATCACATAAATCGGTGTTACTACACCGAGAAGAAATTAAAGGACAGGGCTGCTGCTGCTTTAAGCATATCCCGTGGGTTGTTAATAGTGTTCTCTGCCATAGTAAGCTGCAAATTATTGAACTGCGGGAAATTAAAAGAAAATGAACAATACGGAAACACGTACATAAAAGTTTGATGTGCTGTCATTTTCACTACTGATGCAAGAAGAGTTACACTATAGTAAATACTCTGTATATTATTATTATTATTAATTTAGAAATAAATTCTAAGACTAAAGTCTTAAAGCATTAGGAGCATCGAAGGCTATCGGCTTCATTGAAAACTCTACCACGCTGGAGTCTTGAAACCGCGACCAAGAAGTAACCTTTTGAGAAAGAGTGTAGTTCAATGCATTAAAAAAAAAGAAGAACTGAAATCTAGAAGAGCTTTCTTGAATGTGAACTCTTGTGCTTCGTATAGAGATAGATGATATAGCAAGTAGTCATTAAGTAGTAACACAGTCCACTGTCCGTCTTCGATTTGTTCATTCATTTATCCAGAACCGTTTAACTTTTATTCTTTGGCTTGTATGAACGAATATGCTTGTGGCGATCATTAGTAAACATTTCACTGCCGACTGTCACTAATGATAGTTTAATGGCATACCAAAGCATGCAACTAAGAAAAGATAACAAAAGGAGAATTGCTCTATGCACATTAAAGGTAAAATGATTCGTCAGTCAATGCAAAACGTACAAATAACCATCGCGTGCACATTACGACATACCGAACTGACCAGCTATGACGATTTATTCAACAATGTTTGCATCTGTTGCAAGTAGCAATAAAACAAAATCAACATTAAGAAAAATTCTCTTCCGAAGCATGACCTCGAAATATAGGACGGAGGAGGAAAACTTTATTGATGAAAATAGCGATTTCCTTAAATGCCTCCTGGCGATTTTGCGCTTTTACCACGGTGTTCTTGTGATTGACTTTGTACCACTGAAATGTGATTTTTAGGATTACGGAGATTTTATTTATCACTCTTAGAAGATCTATTGCTAAATAAAATATTTAGACCAGCCTTCCATAAATCTTCAATGCTTTTGTCTGGTCTTCTCCTTTCAAATATTGCGATCCAACTCTCTTGACTCGATTACCTTGGCTTTCCGTAAATGATCTGGTCATATATTAGGCTTATTAAAGGCCTATCATCAACACCATTTTTCATTCTGACATTTTTGTCGTAATCCCTTTTGCTTGTTATATACTTTTTGGGAATGCGTAGGTCAGACATTTTAAGAATTTCATTTCGGCGAAAGTCGGATAATTTCCACGCAGATCCATTTTATCAAATGTATGATATTCGTTACAATGTAAATTACTATTAATGGCAAAGTTGCATTAAGGATGTGCTCAATCCAAAGTTGGCAGATTACAACTTTTACCCACTTTTTGACAAATTAAGTTTTACCCCGCTTTTGTCGTTATTTCAGAGACTAGATGTTGGACGCACGGTCAACACAGCACAGTACACTGTATACAGCATGTATAGGGTAGAATATATATAGTGTAATATAATATATACATAGTTTAGTGTAAACTATAGCCTGTCCGCCTGAGTGGCCGAGCAGGCAAAGAGTCTCGACTAACTACTCATTGGCCGCGGTTTCAAGTCTCCAGTGTGAGAGTGGTAGAGTTTTCAATGAAGCCGATAGCCTTTGATGCTCCTAGTGCTTTAAGACTTTAGTCTTAGAAATTATTTCTAAATTAATAATAATAATAATAA